>BQNB010097314.1:0-25414 GCA_026074375.1 Tanacetum coccineum | reverse complement strand
AAGGAATAAGGGGTTTGAAGCATCCTCTCCAGGAAATCATTTTATTCTAGAAACTTGATATGAAGGTGAAGTATCAAGTTTAGGAGAGGATTGTTGGGAATAAAATGATAAGGGATTCCCACTATTAGTTGAATGGTTCCCACTATTAGAAGAACTTCCCATTGTTAGTATATTTTCCCACTACAAGGTTTCCGCTGGTTGAAGACTTTCCACTACAACATGAAGATAAGATCTATACATAGTCAAATACGCGTTATTGTTATATATAGAATGTACTCTGATTATCCCTGTGATTTAGGAGATCCAGTTAGGTCTTATCATGTACAGGACCCTTTGTCTATAAAAGGAGTTCTTAGTTTAGAAAAAGATATACATCACTTACATAGATCCTCCGTAGACTTTCTCATAGCTTTAAGGTTTTGTAAACCCTAGTACTTTTGAGTACTCGTATTATTCAATCAATAATATTAAGGCTTGTTGGTTATTCATTGTTCCATTCCATTACCATTGTTATTCTTCTTAAACACTAAAGGTTAGATTCCGCATAACCTTTGGTGAAACACTTCAACAAAGTTTCTCACATTATTATCTTATGATTACCAAGGTAATAATAACCTTATAACCTAAGGCAGTAGATCTAGAGTTTTGGGACTCAACAAAAACATCTTATTTTAGCTTATTCTAATAAGCTATTCTAATAAGCTATAACCTGAAAATATCATTTGGAAATCCTAAAATAATCTTGCATGGCTTTTTGGACTTGTTTTGCAAACGTTTCCATGCATAGAGGTATATATCATAACTTTCTAAAATTTATAACCAAAGGGGCTGAAAATGTCATTATTCCAAAGTTATAACTATGAGGGGTTGTTTTGCCAAATTCTAAAGTTAAAGGTTTAATATATATATATATATATATATATATATATATATATATATACTTAAAGGACTAAACTTGTAAAAGATCATAAACCAAGGGTATATATTGCCAATTTTGCAAACTTATAACATATTATATTTTTATATTAATTATAAAAATATTTATATATATTATTCTAGCTTTTGAAGAAACTTAAAACTATAATGTATCACATTACTAGGGAGCTTCATGTAAGGGGTTTCATTTGGGTAACAAGTTTGTTGGATTTACGATTTAAAGTGTCCTGGCTCCTCAAACGTTTACTACATGACCTCTGAATTATGATGGCCCGAACAGTGATACAATATTTCCATAATAAATCCAATCAAAGTGATATTTCATTATGACATAAAACATATCCAATCAAACTAAGACTTGACATATTACCCAGGTTGTGTGACGAAGCCGTTACTTTCACTTGATATACTTTTGCCATCAATCAGATTTCCCTATACTGTTAAGGTGAGTTCATAGCCTCACTTTTAAATCTCTTGAATGTTTTCATAAACCCGTGAGGGGGATACATGCTATAAACTATGAATACAAGTGTTTTCTAAATGTATGCTATCATAATATATTATTGCTTGTGATCTAAGTCCCTTTATGCCAAAAGACCCCACTATCATGGACCATTAATCACTTGCGAGTGAACGCGAATATGGTGGATAGGCCTATTGGGATTGACGAATCCCGTTTGTGTTAGCCGGATAGGTAACCAAACGCACTATATTTGAATCTCATAGGTATATGGCAATTACCTACACCGGGGGCCATTATCATTATATATATCATTATTGATATATACACAAGTCAGTTTGTGTGCCATGAGCTTAGACGCAATAATACACTATTAATACTGTTTTCTATAATAATTGTACTCATTGCAATTATTACACTTATGGGTGTATAACAACGTAACCCACTATTGAACTTGTATTCACACTATTTATTATAAACCTATGAATTTCACTCAACCATTGTGTTGACCTTTTTAGCATGTTTATCTCAGGTAATTGAGCAAACTATGGCACGGAGTGGCACGGACTTGAAGATGGCTAAACCGTTATCATTTAACTTTATGTTTTCCTGTAGATTTTGGGACCTCTGTTTGTAAAAACTATGATGAATAAATGAATGATAACATCTTTTCCAAAACATCTCTTTATGAGTCGTTTTTTATGATTATGACTGTTGTACTATGAAGTAATACCCCAGATTAGCTTTCGCTGCTATATTTATCAAAATGGGGGTGTTATAGAATCCGTCGAAGTATTCATGGACGATTTCTCCATCTTTGGAAGCTCTTTTAATCATCGCCTAAACAATCGCGATAAAATGCTTCAACGTTGCGAAGATGCACAGCTTGTCCTTAACTGGGAAAAATATCACTTTATGGTTAAAGAAGAAATTGTGCTTGGACACAAAGTATCTAAAGCAGGTCTCGAAGTCGACAAAGCAAAGATTGACGTAATCTCCAAACTTCCACCACCCACTAATATAAAAGGTATTAAAAGCTTTCTAGGACATGCCGGTTTCTACCGAATATTTATTAAAGACTTCTCAAAAAATGTCTGTCCTCTTACCAAGTTGCTCGAAAAAGATACTTCGTTCGAATTCAATGAAGAATGTCACAATGCATTCGAATTATTAAAAGAAAAGCTCACATGTGCTCCTGTGATTGTAAGCCCAAACTGGAGTCTCCCGTTCGAACTCATGTGTGATGCAAGCAATTTCACAGTCGGAGCAATTTTAGGTCAAAAAGAAGGTAGAAATTTTCACCCGATATACTTTGCAAGCAAAACTCTCAATGCAGCTCAGCATAATTATACAATCACTGAAAAAAACTTATGGCTGTAGTCTTTACTTTTGATAAATTTCGATCCTATCTGGTGTTATCGAAAACAATCGTGCACACTGATCATTTAGCTCTAAGGCACTTATTCAAGAAAGAAGATGCTAAACCACGCCTTATTCGTTGGATCCTGCTCTTACAAGAATTTGACATAGAAATTAAGGAAAGAAAAGGTATAGAAAATGTTGCAGCCGACCACTTATCCAGAATCGAAAAAGAAGAAACAAGTGATGACAATGAAGTCGATGATAACTTTCTTGGAGAAACTCTTATGGAGATAAACACTGAAGATGACCCTTGGTTTGCATACTTTGCAAACTATTTAGTAAATGATATCATACCTAAAAGAATGACGTGTCAACAAAAGAACAATTTTTTCTCTGACATCAAACACTACTTCTGGGAGGAACCCTATCTCTTCAAAGTATGTTCTGACGGTATGATCAGACGTTGTGCATCTGGACCAGAAACCTGAACCATTTTAGATCAATGTCACCACGGACCAACCGGTGGACATTATGGACCGAACACAACTGCTAAAAAAGTCTTAGACTCAGGTTTTTATTGGCCAACCATAATCAAAGAAGCTCATACTTAAGTCCGCCTATGCGAAGTAGGTCAAAAGACATGAAATATTTCAAAATGTGATGAGATGCCCTTAAACAACATTCAAGTGTGTGAAATATTCGACATATGGGGTATCGATTTTATAGGACCCTTTCCGAAATCATATAAATTCGAATATATTTTAGTCATTGTTGACTATGTATCTAAGTAGGCCGAAGCGCAAGCTCTGCCAACAAACGATGCCAGATTTGTTATTACTTTTCTTGAAGAAACTATTCTGCAAAAAATGACCCTACGAAAGTTTTTCTATTTTTCCTACGTAAAATATGACTAAAGAAAATTTCCTAAAAAAGAAAAATATTTTTTTGATAATTTTTGAATTTTTTATGAATTTTTAAAACTTTTAAAGAAATTAAATTATAAAAAATACTAAACTTATTTTAAAAATTCTGAGAAAATTACTAAAATTACTTTACCCTAAAACCTACCTAAGAAAAATAAGAAGCCCGAAATTGAGCTTATAAATAAGCTCAGAATAAGCTTAAAAGAGCTTATAGCTAAATGGGCCAAAACACCCTTATATACCAAAGTGCCCAAGGGTCTAACAGAAAAGACCCAAGGGCACAGCGGTAAGAGTGTTTATAAAGAAGGTGTATGAGGGTTGAGACCCGGGTTCGAGTCTTGCTCACCCGGGTTTCCTCTTATCTCCTTTTTTTTAGAAAAACTTTGAAAAGCAAAAATGTTGATAAGCCCTTGCTTATCAACTTTTGTAAAAACACTTTTTGAAAATCTAAAGAAATAAGCTGTTAGACAGCTTATTATGACAGAAACAACACTCCAAACTTTTATAAAACTTAACACTTTACTACTATTTTTGAACAAAAAGTTAATAAGCTAGCTTAAAACTTAAAAAGCTAAATTAAAACTTTGAAAAGCACTTAAAAACTAATCTAAAACAGAAATAAGCTTGATAAATAAGCAGAACATTTGCAAGTAAAAACAGACAGCTAGCTTAATTTAGCTTTAAGGCACAAGGACTTAAGCAAAGCTAACAAGAGTGCTTAAGAAACTAATAAGCTAAGGAAAGCTGAAGTTAAACAAAAGAGACTAGCTCCCCAAACTAAATAAGCCTATGCATACAAATAAGCTAGATAAAACGGACAGCTAAGCTAAAAAGTCAAAATAAGCAAAGGTACAAAATGCAGAAAGGACAAAAAGCCTAGGGCGACACATTTTTGGGCTTAAATAAGCAAACAAAAGGGGGTCCTAAGGTCTGTAAACAAAGGATCATATTAAAAAGCTTAAGGCTTTCTAGAAAGAGCAAAGGCTCAGATAAGTCATGATAAGCTAGAAAAGGGCCCTTGGAAGTAACCTTTTGCACCAGGGCAGTTTCAGTTTCTAAGGGCTAAAAAAAATAAGCTTGCTAAAAAGCCACTAAATAAGCTCAAATTGCAATATAAAACTAAAACAGATTGAGCATAGCTCCTATTGAGCTTATATTCAAAAATTTCATTTTCTAAAAACCAATTAAACCTGCTGGTTTTTGCTTTTGAAAAAGGGGTTTTTTTTCACTAAAAGATGACACCATTTTTTTTGGCAGTTTGACTTAGGTAAAAGAATGACTCAAAACACTTTTAAAAACTTGTTTAGACACTCAAATGAGGACTCAAAACAAAGAAATGAAAGGCTTTACCAGCTAATAAATAAAGCTGTGTAAAGTGGCTTTTGACTTAACAATTTTTTAGTAATCTTTGATAAAACTTAAATTACACTTTTTGCTTACAACTTTTAGAAAAACAAGCTCAAATGAGCTAAATGCACTTAGCCAAGGATGGCAAAGTGACACCAACCCATAACCATCCCATTTTGACCCATTTTGGGCTTAACCCAAACACCCCTTTATAATTTTAAAAACGGATTTAGAAAACTAGAAGAGACTATTTAAGCACAAACGTTAGTTTTTTTGTTTTTCTTAAAGACAATTATTAAACAAGCATGGTTAAGCACTAAAATATAAGAGGCAAAAGCAAATAAGCACAAAAAGACATAAATAAGCCGAAAATAAGCTATGCTACAGTAACTTTAAGCAAAAATTTAAAAAGGAGTATACCTTGACTCCTTGCTCAAAATAGGAGTATATCCAACCTAAATAAGCTCTAATCCTACCCAAGCTTATAAATAAGCTATACTAAACAACCCAATGAGCCTTCCATGTTTGCTCATTCATCCATTAGCTTAATCAAACAGTATCTCTTTTTTCCTTTTTAGTTTTTCTTAACTTCTGGTATCAAAGGTTAAAACAGATTATAAAGTGGCTTATATTGAGCTTAAAAGTGAGCTTAAAAGAAACAAGGACTTGAAAACTTTAGAACACAAATTAAAACATAAGCCAAAATTTTCATTAATCTTAAAAAGAGAATTACAAGTACAAGAAAGTAAAACTAAGTTAAAAACCACAGACTGGGTAATCAAAAACTACATCTGTGCCCACAATGGCTTTACAAAGCTCAATATAGAAATGAGCTAGGGTTAGACTTCGTCTTTTTCTTCTCTCTTGGTCCTTGTGTGTTTTCTTTGTAGAGACAAAACAGTATTATGCCTTGTTGTGTGTAAAAAACAAAGCTAATCCGGGCCCATGGTCTGAGTAATTGGCCACTAAAAGTTATACAACCATTGATTCAACTTGAGGGATTTTGATGCCAGCAAAGAACAAGGACCATGTGGGGGTGGGTTTACGGGATGAGGTTTGATACGACATGGGAGTCAACGAGGGATGAGAGTGACAAGTTGTGGGGTTATGAGTTTGGCGCGAAAAATTTGTAGAAGATAAACAGTGTTTTAAAACAGGGGGGTTAGGTTTGGGAGTTTGTCACAAATAGTCCCTCAAGGTGTATGAGTTTATTTCAGTTTAAGTCCAAGTGGGGGGAAAGTTTAGGGATTAGGCAAGAATGGTCCCTCAAGGTGATACTTGTTATTTCACCACAAGTCCTTGTGGTGTATGACTTTTGAGGGTTGGCAGAAATGAGGCCCATGTGGTATTTCTTTGGTGAGTTGGCAGTTTTAGTCCCTTACAAGCATTTTCTCTTCCATTCATTCAATAAAGAAAGTAAGGACTTGGCAATTTTGGCCCCTAAACTTATTTTTCTTCATTTATGGCTTGACTTTGGATTTGTCGAGGTTGACTTTGGTTGACTTTTTCAGACTTGGGCTTTGACTTGACTTTGTCTTTATCATGCTTTTCCATTCATGTCGGTTTTGTTCGTTTTGGCTCGTTTTGCTTCCTTTCTATATATCCTATTCTTGCACAACACAATTAGCAAAACAAGCATATTTTTGGCATTTTAAGGTCCGTTTTGTATTTTAGCTTGTTTTTAAAGGTAAGAAAAAAAAAAAAAAAAACAACAAGTATGTGAACATTAAACACATACCAGAAACACCATACTAAGTATGTGCCTGTGTCCTCACGCAATACCTATGAGTAAGAATTAGAAAACTAGGATCTCAATCGCCCTCGACCTAATAACCTCCGAAAAGTAGCTAAGTGTGTCATCAAGGAGTTAAAAGACTCAAAATTTTTAAAATCCCCGTCTTTACCTTTTTTTAATATATACCACCTATTCCAACACATCTTTTTGTATTTTATTTTTCATATAATCAACTAACCAGAACGTTGACAACGTTATTTAATAACTTTAAGGGATCATAGAACAAGATGCATTTCGATCCGAGAATGCCCCAAAAAGGATAAATTCATCGTTCCTGACTTTTCACTTATTCCAAACCAAGCTTAAAACGAAATCACCGTTAATTATGAGTTAAGATGCTAACACTACTCATATTTGCAATTTGTAAACTTTTCACTCCCGACAATTTATATCTTAAGGTGTATGTGCTATTTTGAATTTCAACCATGGATCAACGTTTTGCAACATTCTATGTTTCACGTTCCACCCGAGAATAATGAGTTTGAAGGCGAGATCATCCCATGTAGCGACTTTCGTCTCGGCACATCCCAACCTTGCGGTTAAGTGACCAGGCTTTTGACACCCCACAGAGACTAGTATCGGGACTCACGGACCTTAGGTTTCAAAAACTCTTAGGTTTTCCGTATGCACATAGCTTATAAAATAGAATAGCCAAAGTTCAAAAGCATATTTGAATTTAACAAAAAGAGATCTTTTATTCACACTTAATATTAACCATTATTGCAATTTGTAACCCTCGACCTTTTAGAAGGCTGCAACATCGGTTGTGAGCCGGCAAGATGCAACAAACTTTTATTAGAGTCTCGGATAATTATTCTTACTATGGGCTTTCTTTAGAAGGCTGTAACATCGGTTGTGAGCCGGCAAGATACAGCAAACTTTTATCAACCCACAGTTTATATTTATTATATTTTTGCATTTTTCATCATTTTTTTATTTTTTTTATATTGGGAAAACGTCTTTTTGAAAAATTCAAGTATAAATTTGAACTAAGGCTAAAGTTTTTGCTATATACTACATAAAAATTATTGATTTAAGTTTAATTTCCAAAAGTAGCACGTATATTAATCAGGTTAAGAGCTTATGGGAGAAAAAGCGACAAATTACACACATGAGCTCTTAAGATTTCCAAATAATCCTTGTTTAGCATCCAACTCCTACTTAACACTATCATTTTTCGTTCTTCGCGAATATTCGCGAACGCTTAGTCTAAAAGTTAAAGAACAAGCTAGAGCTCAACACGCTCGATCGAGTCAAAATTTACTCTTATTCTACCCAGCAGGAAAGTCAAAATTGTGACAAAACACTTATTTTATTTTTGAAAATTTTTAAATTTTTTCATTTTTTTTTTTGAAATTTTGGTGGTAAAAATGGGATTACGTGAGAAACAACGGCTGCAGGCACAATCAAATCAAAGATCCCCCCATACTAGAATGAAACATTACTCAATGTATTTACGAAGGGTATTCTACGTAAATACCTAAGCGTTTATGAATATGCTTAAAGATAAACGTTAGTCGATAAGATTAGGATATCGGGATTCAAATGAAGGCCTGGGGATTATGAAGCTCTTATGATCGAAGGAAAAATACCGCGAGCACGAGAGGCTTCAAAAATCCGGGACATCCTAGACAATACAGCACAAAATATAAAACATAGAAAAGGAAAGAGGCAAGCCTCCTCGCAACAACTAAACACTTATTCATTAATAAGCTAACATACTACTATGAAAAACTAGGAAAAGCATGGGGTGCCTCCACGAAGCGCTGTTTAGGTCACTAAGCTGCCCAATTCCCTTGAAATTTAAGTTATCCGTTAGTGAAGGTTTGTAGAGTCATGGGATATCAAGAGAGGGGAAATCACGCACCAAATTAGTGTTTGAGTGATGAGGACCATTTACTTTGAAGTTTGGCCCGCGAGTCTAGGATAACTCCAACGGTGCCATCCGAAAAAACTTTGAACAATGTAAATGGTCCTGTAACCAGCGGGACTTCAACTTTGCCAGAGAGAAATTTTCAATCATTAGTTAAAGAGGAGGACTTGATCACCGACGGTAACAAACGCGGTTTTTGATCTTGTGCGTCATGAATCCTCTTAGTTTTCTCTGTAAATCAAAGGGAATTTTTCATAGCTTGACACGCAGTTCACTTAATTCCATTGAGTTAAACTTTGCGTTGATCACCCCGCGGTTTTGAGATCAAAGTTTAGCATGCTGAGGGCCGCCAGTAAGCTTGTGCTCCAACTCAATCGTGCAGATGACATTCCTTTCCATATACAGAGCATTTACGGAGTGCACCCGATGGGTGTTTTTTACGATGTACGGAAGGCCCAGAGAGCGTCATCCAGTTTGTCCGACCAAGAGGCACGATTTTTCGCCCACTGTCCTTTCAAGAATTCTTTATAACTACGATCTCGATACTTCACAGCCTCACTTGTCGTGGTAGGTTAAACGTGTGGAGAGACGATGAGTGACTCCGTATTTAAGCATGACCTTTGCAAACTGGTCATTGCAAAAATGTGTTCCACGATCACTGATGATGGCACGAGGGGCACCGAATCTGGCAAAGAGAGATTTAAGAAAATTTTGCAAACTACTCGGGCGTCGTTGGTGGGGAGCGCCTTTGCTTCAACCCATTTTGACAAATAATCGACAGCCACAAGTATGTATTTGTTGCCTCTAGAAATGGGAACGATCCATGAATGTCCTAGCCCCAAACGTCAAAGAATTTCAACAAACTTGGATGGAAATTTGAGCAACTCATCCCTTTATGAGATTTTTCTGTCGTTGCCATGATCAACAATTTTTAACCACCTCGTGTGAGCATCTTTGTATATGAAGGCCAAAAGAAACCAGCATCAAAAGACCTTTTTGGCGATGAGTATTTTGCAGCCATGAAGTCCCCCGATTGTCCATGTAGACAAGCTTCGAAAATTGTTGAGACTTCCTAGCCGTGCACACACCGCCGGATCACTTGATCCGCACAGATTTTGAACAAGAAGGGGTCATCCCAGAAGTAGTGTTTGACATCTTTGAAAAGCTTTTTTTTTTCTGTTGGATGATATTTCCCTTGACAATGAATTCCCCGCATGGGTAGTTGCGAAATCGGCCCCAAACCATGGTGTACTAGAAGAGCAACCGATCCAAGAGTTTCGAGAGGAAATGTTTCCGTGATTTCCTTGTTCTCGAGTTTATCTTGATGAGGGTTCTCAAGTCTGGAAAGATGATCGGCGGCTAGATTTTCTGCTCCTTTTTTGTCTCGGATGATAACATCGAATTCTTGGAGCAAAAGGATCCACCGCATCAGTCTTGGCTTAGCATCCTTTTTAGCGAAGAGATACTTTAATAGTAAATGTCGTATAGCATTATACTCTTGGACAAAACGAGAATATGACCAGAATTTCATCACAAAAGCGTACACACGGCAAGTAAATTCTTTTTCGGTCGTGTGTAGTGTGCTTGAACTTCAGTCGGTTTTCTGGCAAAGTGAATTGGGGAAATGCTTGTTTTTCGTTGCCCCTAGGACTGCCCCAATTGCAAAATCACTGCATCACACTTTAGTTCGAAGGCAAGTCCAGTTCGGAGCAATCAAAATCGGAGCCTCGGTCAATTTTCTTTTAAGTGTATTAAAGGATTCGATACACTCTTTTGAGAAGAAAAATGGAGTCTCTTTTTCAAGCAGGTGAGTCATTGGGCGGGCTATTTTTGAGAAGTCTTGTATGAAACGTCGGTAAAAACCGGCATGCCCAAGAAAACTTCGGACACCTTTCACAGTAGTCGAGTGAGGGAGCTTGGCGATAACGTCAACTTTAGCTCGGTCGACCTCAATTCCCGACTTGGAGATTTTGTGTCCAAGAACAATGCCTTCTTTTACCATGAAATGGCTTTTCTCCTAGTTTAGGACCAAATTGGTGTCTTCACACCGTTTTAACATTTTGTCCAAATGGGATAGGCATGTAGAGAAAGAATCCCCGAAGACTGAAAAGTCATCCATAAACACTTCCATCATTTTTTCGATCATGTCGTGGAAGATTGCCATCATACATCGTTGGAACGTGCCAGGTGCATTGCATAGCCCAAAAGGCATGCGACGATAGGCAAATGTTCCGTATGGGCAAGTAAAGGTTGTCTTTTCTTGGTCCTTCGGGTCTATGGGAATCTGGAAATAACCCGAAAAGCCATCGAGGAAACAATAGAATTGGTTTCCCGCGAGTCTTTCGAGCATTTGGTCCATGAAGGGAAGTGGAAAGTGGTCCTTTCGGGTAGCCTCATTCAACTTTCTATAGTCGATGCACACTCTCCACCCTGTGACCAATCGAGTTGGTATAAGATCATTTTCATCATTCTTCACGACGGTCATGCCACCCTTCTTTGGTACACAATGCACCGGGCTTACCCATGGACTGTCAGAGATCGGATAAATCAATCCGGCGTCAAGAAGTTTTTCAACTTCTTTCTTGATGACGTCGTGGATTTTTGGATTTACCCGCCTTTGATGCTGAACCGTCGGTTCGTAGTCCTCTTCCATGAGAATTTTGTGGGTACAAAACTCTGGGTCGATACCCTTGATATCAGAAAGTTTCCAAGCGATGGCTCGCTTGTGGGACTTTAGAACCTCGATTAGAGCTGCCTTTTCCTCATTCTTTAAATCTTTTGCAATTATGACGGGTAACTTGTCGTCACCCTCCAAAAATGCATATTCCAAATGAGGTGGCAAGTCCTTGAGTTCAACCTCAGGGGGCTCATTAACTGAAGAGTTTGCTTCACAGATTTTAAGATCTTTTCGAGTTTCCGGAAAATAATTTCCTTGATTGGGAGGTGGTGGTGAGGGATCACTATTAAGAATTGCTTCGAGGAGAAGAATGTCCCCTTCAGGGTCATAATATGTTGGATCAACTTCCGGTGAAGTTGGATCATCCTCTAAAGCAAGAAAAGAGTCGGCTTCTTCGAAAAGGAGAAAATCACTGTCCCCGAATGGAGTTAAAGTTGGAGAAACAGTAGAGACGATTGGATCATAGTAAGGAGTGGGATTGCCACTCGAGACCATATTTGAGAAACCAAGAACTTCTTGAGAGTATTCTTCACAAGCCATATCAATGACGTCAATTCGGTTTGCCGTCATATGATTGTAATTAGCCGTGTATCTCGAAGTTTGGTCCAGATTGAATGTAATGGCCTCTCTGCCAACACGAAGGGTTATTTCACCCTCGTATACATCGATTAATGCACGACTGGTCTTTAAGAAACTCCTCCCGGAATTAAAGGTATCGGGAAGGTCTGGCTCAAATCTATGGACCACGAATCTGCTGGAAATTGGAACTTTCCTCCACGTTACATAGACGTCTTCGGCGATACCGATCGGTTCAGAGATCGACGGTCCGCCCCCTAGGCTCTAGCGTCATGCAAGTCGATGTTTAGGTTCGGGAAGAGAGAGATTTTTCCATACGGAATATGGCATTAAGATTAATGCTTGGGCGCCAAGGTCGGCCAAGGCAGTTTGCATGTTATTAATCCCGGAGAATTCACATGGAATAAGGAACATCGGCAGGGTTCTCCACGTTTTTTTTCGGTAACTTGTTTAGGTATGTCCGATGAGCAATTCTCGTTCAACAGATTTCTAGCCATTTCACTCCAATTTTCTTTGTTTCCGATTAGGTTTTTAGAGTCGAGGCGAATTTTGGCATAAGCATCAAGGCATCGTAAAAGCTTAATTCGAAATCAATCTCTAAAAGATTTCGTCTAGAATTTCTCAATTTGGTCGTTAGCTTTTTCACGAGTCTTTCTCATTTCTCTTGAAGGGAAGGAAATGGATATTGGCTTTTTGGTTGCAATTGAAGCACTAACTGGAGCATTTCCGGTTCAAAAGATTGATTCATGATGGACAACAGGGACCAACCGGAGGTTGGACGTTCTTCGGTGCTTCCGTTTATTAGTTGTTGGACGGCACATCGTTTGTATCGTTGTCCTTTGTGACCTCGGGTTCACGTTCTACTACTTTAGGAGAAGAAGTAATAGGAATCGTGGGTCCCTTGTAAGCAACGCCACTTCGAGTGGTAATACCTTTCAAGTCTTCCTTCGGGTTAGTAACTGTGTTACTTGGGAGAGTTCCCGAACCTGAAGTGGAGGCAGTATTGGAAGTGAGAAATTTGGAAAGCATGTCCGTGATATTTTCAATTGATTTTGCATGTTTTGACCTTGAGTTTGCATGTTTTGACCTTTTTGGCGGTGAGATTTGCACCATGATGTCCCCTGGTGGGTCCATTGTGGCAAGCTTCGAGGATGTCGAGAGCTTATTTGCCGTGCACACACCACTGGATCACTTGATCCGCATATATTTTGAATAAAAAGGGGTCGTCCCAGAAGTAGTGTTTGACATCTTTGAAAAACTTGTTTTTCTGCTGGGATGACATTCCCTTGACAATGAAATTCCCCGCATGGTAGTTTGCTAAATTTGCAAACCATGGGGTACTATCAACACGAAAAGAGCAACCGATCCAAGAGTTTTCCGAGGGAATGTTTCCTGTGATTTCCTTGTTCTCGAGTTTATCTTGATGAGAGTTCTCAAGTCTGGAAAGATGATCGGCGGCCAGATTCTCTGCTCCTTTTTTGTCTCGGATGATAACATTAAATTCTTGGAGCAAAAGGATCCACCGCATTAGTCTTGGCTTAACATCCTTTTTAGCGAAGAGATACTTTATAGCAGAATTATGGACAGCTATACATTTTGCTCTTGGACAAAACGAGATATGACCGGAACTTCTTAAAAGCGTACACTACGACAAGCAATTCGTTTTCGGTCGTAGTGTAGTGTGCTTGAGCTTCGGTCATTATCTTGCTGGCATAGTGAATTGGTTGGAAATGCTTGTTTTTTCGTTGCCCTAGGACTGCCTCAATTGCAAAGTCGCTTGCATCACACATGAGTTCGAAGGGCAAGTCCCAGTCGGGAGCAATCAAAATTGGAGCCTCGGTTAATTTTCTTTTAAGTGTATTAAAGGATTCAATGCACTCTTTTGAAAAGAAAAATGGAGTCTCTTTTTTGAGCAAGTGGGTTATTGGACGGGCTATTTTTGAGAAGTCTTGTATGAAACGTCGGTAAAAACCGGCATGCCCAAGAAAACTCCGAACACCCTTGACGGTGGTAGGATGAGGTAATTTAGCAATCACATCGACTTTGGCTTTATCAACCTCAATCCCGTTCTTTGAAATCTTATGGCCGAGGACAATGCCCTCTTTGACCATGAAATGACTCTTCTCCTAATTTAGACAAAGATTGATGTCTTTGCACCTTTGAAACATCTTGTCCAAACGAGAGAGGCAATTTTCGAAAGAATTCCCAAAGACCGAAAAGTCATCCATAAAGACTTCCATCGTCTTTTCGACCATGTCATGAAAGATAGCCAACATACACCTTTGGAACGTGCCTGGTGCATTGCATAAGCCGAAAGGCATGCGACGATAGGCGAACGTTCCATAAGGACACGTGAATGTTGTCTTTTCTTGATCTTTAGGATCGATGGGAATTTGAAAGTAACCCGAGAAACCATCGAGAAAACAATAGTAATCGTTTCCCGCTAATCTCTCGAGCATTTGATCCATAAAGGGAAGTGGAAAATGGTCTTTACGGGTGGCTTCATTTAACTTACGGTAGTCAATGCATACACGCCACCCTGTAACCAATCGAGTTGGGATCAATTCATTTTCATCATTTGCAACAACGGTAAAACCACCCTTTTTTGGTACGCAATGTACGGGGCTTACCCAAGGACTATCCGAGATCGGGTAAATTAATCCGGCGTCAAGAAGTTTTTCAACCTCCTTTTTGATGACATCGTGGATCTTTGGATTCACCCGTCTTTGGTGTTGAACCGCCGGTTTGTAGTCCTCTTCCATAAGAATCTTGTGAGTACAAAATTCCGGGTTAATACCCTTGATGTCGGAGAGTTTCCAAGCGATGGCTCGCTTGTGTGACTTCAAAACCTTTATGAGAGCGGCTTTTTCCTTGACACTCAAGTCTTTAGCAATTATGATGGGTAACTTGTTGTCACCTTCCAAAAATGCGTATTCGAGATGAGGAGGTAAGTCCTTGAGTTCGACCTCGAGAGGTTCATCAATTGAAGATTTATCAGTTTTAGCTTCACAAACTTTAAGTTCTTTTCGAATTTCAGGCAAATATTTTCCTTGGTTGGGAAGGGGTGGTGATGGATCATCATTGAGAAATGATTCAAGAAGAATAATATCCCCCTCCGGGTCATAGTAAGAGTCATCAACTTCCGGTGAAGTTGGATCATCTTTAAGAGCGAGGAAAGCATCGACTTCCTCGAGAATAAAATCACTATCCCCGAAGGGAGTGAGAGTCGAAGAAGAGGTAGAAACGATCGGGTCATAGTAAGGAGTAGGATTGCCACTCGCGATCTTATCGGAGAAACCAAGAACTTCTTGAGAATACTCCTTACAAGCCATTTCAATGACGTCGATTCGGTTCGCCGTCATATCATCGTAATTAGAGGAGTATCTCGAAGTTTGATCAAGATTGAATGTAACGTCTTCTTTGCCGACATGAAGAGTTAATTCTACTTCGTACACATCAATCAAAGCACGTCCGGTCTTTAAGAAGGATCTCCCGAGAATTAGAGGTACTCGGGGATCGACATCAAAGTCTACGACTATAATGTCGGCCGAGAATTTGAACTTTCCTACTTTTAGGTAGACATCTTCGGCGATACCGATCGATTGGGTAATCGAACGGTCTGAAAGTTCAAGAGTCATACAAGTAGGAGTGAGCTCCAGAAGAGAAAGCTTTTTCCATACGGATAATGGCATGAGATTTATGCTAGCCCAAGATCGGCCAAGGCTAAGCACTCGTCCATTCCGGGAAAATCACACGGTATGAGAAATTTACCGGGGTCTCCAAGTTTTTCGGGTAACTTGTTGAGGATAACCGCCGAACAATGCTCATTCAAAGGAGTTCTAGCCATTTCACTTAATTTTTCTTTGTTTCCAATTAAGGCTTTAAGAGTTGAGGCAAATTTTGGCATAAGAATCAAAGCATCCGTTAAGCTAATTTCGAAACTCAAATCTTTAAAGATTTCGTAGAATTTCTCAATTTGGTCGTTAGCTTTTTCACGACGCCTTTCAACATTACGTCTCGAAGGATACGTAATTGACTGTTTCAAGTTAGGCATCGGAGCTCTAATGGGAGCAACAACGGGCTCAGAATTTGGTATTTGAGGTTGAACTTGGACAACCAGAGGTTGGACGTCTTTGGTACTTCTGTTATTAGTAGGAGGCACCGTGTCCTTTGTCACCTCGGTTTCACGTTCCACTACTTTAGAGGGAGAAGAAGAAGTAGGAATCGTGGGTCCTTGATAAGCAACACCGCTTCGGGTTGTGATACCCTTCAAATCTACCTTCGGGTTATTAATGGTATTACTAGGGAGTGTCCCTGAACCTGAAGTAGAAGCGGTATTGGAATTCATAAACTTGGTAAGCATGATTGTTAAATTGGTCATTTGATTTTGCAAATTTTGGTTTTGGTCTTGCATGTTCCTCATCACTGCATCATTAGCTTTGATATAGCTTTCAAAATCGTTCTTTGTCACACCTTGTGTTTGCGGAGCCGGAGCTTGGTAAGGTGGAGCTTGGTGAACCGAGGGTTGATTAATCGGTGGTCGATAAATTTAGCTTTGGTTGTAATTATTTCCCCGGTTTTGGTTATTTCCTTGGTTTTGTTGAACGGGAGGAAAACCGGGAGGTCAAATTTGATTAGCAATCGGGGCTCGGTAACCGGTATTTCCTTGATTGAAATTAGCTGCGGCTGCTTGAGAGACGTACTCTTGAATATTGTCACGATAAACTTTGCCATCGGTGGCGGGACAATTTCGGTAAGCATGAGCACCACCACAAGTAACACAACTTTCCTCGACCGCTTTCACAGGAGCGTGAGCTTGGGTTTGATTTTTCTTATCGAGAAGTAAGGCTTTCACCATATCTTTTAGTTCAGCAACATCGGGAGAAATACCAGGGGTAGAACTGCTCGCACTCACTTTTGCAACAACCGGTTTGTTACGTGAATTACGAACTTTGGATTTGCTTTCAATGATTCTTAGGCAATCACGGGGCATTTTATCCAAAAAGTTACCACCCGCGGCGGAATTCAACGAATCTTGATCATTAGAGTTCAAAGCATTATAGAAAGTATCGCGTTGATGTAATTCCTAAAATCTATGATGTAGGAATACATGAAGAAGATCATTGAATCGGTCCCATGCCTCGTAGAAAGTTTCATCAAATCTTTGTTGAAATCTCTTGATTTCATTTCGAAGATTTGTTGTTTTGGAAGGAGGGAAGAATTTGTTAATAAATTTTGAAACAAGATCATCCCATGTAAGAATCGATCGAGGGGGTTCTTTTTCAAGCCAAATTCGGGCGGCACCCTCGAGGAAAAATGGGAAAAGCATAAGCTTTACCGACGTACTCGGGACGTTCGGGAACTTCATCGTAGAAGTGATCTTGTTGAAATAACGGATGTGAGCATGAGGGTCTTCTTTGTCATGTCCGAAGAATTGTTTATTTTGAACGAGGGTAAGCAAACCGTGCTTAAGCTCAAAGTTGTCCGCGGTGATCTCGGGCACAACGATGGCATCCTCGTAACCCACGGTGGGTGCTTCGAGCAATTGAGCCATAGTACGAGTATCATCCATCGTAACTACGGGAGGAGCTTGATTTTCAATTGGTTTAACAAGATTAAATGGTTCAACAAAAGTCGGGTTGACTCGTTGTTGTTGACGGTTAGAATTACGAGATTGAGAACGAGTGCGCATGCACTAAAATGTAAAAAGAAAATTTATACTAATTTTTTTTTATTTTTTTTGATTTTTTAACAATGTATTCACAATATATTTTAATAACGGACAATGAGAAAAGACACTTAAACCTAATAATCAACTCGCTTCTCGGTAACTCTCTAAAAGAAAAAACGCACAAAAGAGTTTGTTTAACTTTAAAAGGTGAGCCGTACGTCGCGAGAGACACAAAAGGTAAGTTTTTGATCTTTGGTTCGAGAACTTATTAATGGATAATACTTCAATTAAAAGTATTACATGTTGGTGTTTTTCACCAACTTGGTGATTTTTTTTATTTTTAATGGACAAAATTTTTATTTTTTTGGTTGATTTTTTTTAGATTTTAGATTTTTTAGATTTTTTATATTATATATACTAATAAAAGAAAAGAAAAATCTTTTTGAATTTTTATATGAAAATAAACAAAATAACTTCACTCGGAAGGATCTTCAAACAAAAATTTTCAAACGGCTTCAACAATCGTAGACAATCTTCCCCGGCAGCGGCGCCAAAAACTTTGATCGACTTTGATCTACACCTTTTTTAATACTTAATATATAAATATAAAATACTTATATAAATATATAAATATAAGAAGGTAAGAATAAAAAAAAATCACAATTATAGTAAACCGGGAGTATGAATTCCCGGGTCGTTTCCCCAACGAGGAATGCAATTGAAAGCCGAGAGTCGTTTTGAGAATTTATGCTTGAATGGAACAAGATTAATATTGGTTATCTAAAACTAAGGGAAAATCAAGGCAAAAATTTAAAAACAATTAAGACAAATTTAAACTAAAAATGCAAAACGGGAATCCTAAACGGGACCTAAAAACCCTAAATTAACAAAATTAAATCCTAAAATGATCTTTTTGGTTTTGATAAGTCTTAATTAGCTAAAAAGCTAGAACAAAGAAAACTAAACCAAAAACGAGGGAGATTTGAGCTTGAAAACACTAAAAACATGAACGGGATTCAATCCCGTTCTTTAAAAAACAAAATTTTGCAATTTTAACCATACGAAAGCAAATCTAATTTTTCTAGGTTCTAAATGTTAAAAGAAATTTTTCTAAAAAAGAATAATATTTTTTTGACTTTTTTATAATTTTTTATGAATTAAAAACGATTTTAATGAAATTAAATGTTTAAAAATACTAAACTATTTATAAAAAAACTGGAAAAATCATGAAAAGTAGCTTGAATAGTGAGGAATCTAGGAAAAATAAGCTTGTGAAAACAGCTTATCGAATAAGCTGTGAAATAAGCTAAAAACAGCTAATAAGCTAAACTAGCTAAAACGTGTATAAATGATTAATTTTGCAAACATTAAACGAAAAAGTCCCAAGGGCGAGTGATAGAGGGTGTGTGTGTGTAAAACGTTTGGGATAAGGGTAGAGGTCCCGGGTTCGAGCCTTGCTCACCTGAGGCTTCCCCTAATCCCAAATGTTTTTGTTTTTGCCATTTTTTTACAACTTTTTAAAAGATTTAAAAATAAGCACTTTTTACAAAGACACTTTTTATATAAACCCAAAATAAGCACACAAATAAGCAATGAAAGACAAAAATGCTTTTTTTAAACTTAAGAAACAAATGGCAAAAAGGCTAGGCTTAAAAAGAGCAAATAAGCAAATGACAAAGCAAGACAAGCAAACACAGATCCCAAGACAACCTTAAAAAGCAAATAGGAACAAAATTTTAGCAAATAAGTACAATTAAATAATCCAGAAATGAGCCTTTAAAACTCAGCAGTACTAACTTTTAAGTTAGTACTGCTAGTTAAACAATTAAGACTGCTAGGCTTAATAAAAGGCAAATAAGCACAATGAAATTAGAAATAAGCAAAGGCAAATAATAAGCTACACTTAATAAGCAACAAAGAAAAAAAAATAAGCAACCCAATAAGCCTAGAATGAGCTTATGAACTCAGCAGTACTAACTTTTAAGTTAATACTGCTAGTTAGCAACTTAAGACTGCTAGGCTATTTTCTAACTTAAATAAGCTAAGGCAAAGCAAATGGCTTATAACAGCTTATAGGCTAGTCCTAATAAGCATGAATAAACAAAAATAATCAAAGAGTTTAAGCTATAGAAAGCAAATTAGACAGAATACTTAAAAAGCTATAAAGCTTAAGGTTTTTTAAAGCTAAATGCAAATAAGCTTAAATAAGCTCTAAACTAAAGAAAATAAGCTAAATTGAACATAAACTATCCTAATGAGCAACACTAAACCTAAATAAGCAAAAGAAATAAGCAAATAAACTCAGATAAGAAATAGATCAAATTTCAAAAAAGACAACAGCCAAAACAGCAAAGGGTCACTTTCTGAGCTTAAAAAAATACTTGCTTCAATTAGAGTTGTGCGATTCTCATTAGCTCATGGCTTAATGAGTTATACCTCTGAAATGCTCTACAATAAGCAACAATAATCATTATATCAAAAACGGAGTTTGTAAGACAAATAAGCCTTAAAAAGATTAATGAATATAGCAGTTTGTCATTTTTCAACACTTAGAAAACTTTTTTCGCAATTAACAAACCACTACTTATGGCCTTAATAATAAGCCCACAAACAGATCTCCTTATGGGAATTTTAACCTTCAAACTGATAAATATGGAACTCAAAGAAAAAATGATGAGAAATAATCAAAAACATATTTTGAAAATAAAGGATAAGTCATTAATAAAAAGCAAATGAAAAAGTGTGCATTTTCTTCTTTTTTATCAACACTTAGCAATATTTTTGACAGAAGCGATAAAAACACAAACCAAACTTTGCAGGCCTTAGAGCTATGATACTAATTTGTTTTAACACATAAATAAACACAAAAACTTCACAAAAGCTACAATAGCAAAGCCACAATAAATAAGCAACTAGAAGATAAGTATAACTTAACAGTTTCAAACCACAACTTCTCAAATCCTTAAAAATGAGTTTTACTGCTTAAAATTTTTAACAAACTAAAACCTTAGGACTAATTTAAGCTAAGCTAAACTGACTTAAGTGTCAAATTGCAATTTTAACCCACTTTAACACATTTAAGCAGTTAAACCAAACACCCCTTTAAAAACAGTTTTGCCTATTTTAACTTGATTACTTGATTTTAATGAACAAACTTTAAGACCAGATAATATATAAGCTAAAAAGACAATAATAAGCAAGTTTAAATCAGCAGAAGATAGCACCTAGATAAGCTAGATTAGATTATGGTTGATATTTTATGAGCTATTTTAAGACAAGATATATAGGAAAACTTGCAACACTAGATTTTTTTATAACTAAAACCTAAGGAGATAATATATCATTATACTACCATAAGCAAACATAAGTAGCATTATATAAGCAGAAGTATATGAAGAGAAATAAGGCGCTTGAATAGTAAATAATCTAAAAAAATGAAAATTAAAATGAAAACTTACAAGCACCCTTGCTCAAAACAGGGCAAACAATCAAATCTACAAGCTCTAGCTTGTCAAAAAGACAAGCTAATGTGGTCTATAAGCTCTTCCAAGGCTAGCTTATCATCCAAAAGCTGTGGTATTTTAAGGGGTGGTTCTTTTTAGTATTTTTTAGATTTTTATGATTAAAACAGGAAATAAAAGAGATTAAACTGTAAAATAAGGTTTGATTCAAGAGACAAAAAGCTTAGTGAAGCTTTTAGGTAAGATCTACAAGCTGCTTCATAGCTTTTCAAGGCTTGACAACTTATATAAAATGATCAAACACAATATCTTAAAAACACAAACCTCAAACTTTTCATTAAAAACTTAAACTTTTACAAAGGAAAGGAAATACAAAATACTTTTAAAGGAAAATTACACTTAAAAAGAGACTAAAAAAACTCTCCTCTACAAATGGGATAAGCCCTCTATTTATAAGCCGGATGGAAGCATCTAGGTCCTTGCTTGGTTTTCTTGTGTGAGAGGATTTAGCAGTCATAATCTTGGCCATCTATTCATCTTGTGCTTCCTTAAATCAATAATAGCCCTTGGATATTACCATGCAATCATTCCCCAATGATTTCCTTGGATTGCCAACGTGTCAGAGCTAAAAACGTCATCCATTGCATCATTTAAGCTTCTAGAATGTGGGTTTAACCTCAGGGTAAGTGTAACTTTGGGGGTGGAGGTGAACAGTAATAATGGAAGTGGGAGCGGGAAAAATAGGTATTTGTTTGTTTGGTGCAGGGTGAGAAGTTTGGTGGATAAGCAAGAATGGTCCCTCCATTTATATGAGTATATTGCAACTTTAGTCTTTGGAGGTACAACTTTGGTCCCTGGAGTTTATAATTGGTTTTCACCGTTAGTCCTTAAAGGACTAACGGGGGTGTTATAAAGGGTAGTGGTGTTGACGGGAGTTATAATGGTGATGGGTTTGGGCTTTTTGTTTGGGCCGGGGGTTATAAGAGTATAAGTGAGCTGTCCCGGGCCCACTAGGTGGGTACGGGTGGGCCCACTTTTGGCAATTAGGCCTTCGGGTTCGGTTTTCGATGCTCTTTCTAAATCTACTTCCCGAGGTTGACTTTGACTTGACTTTGTTGACTTTGACTTTTTGACTTTTTGACTTGGCTTTAATTTTGACTCTCTTTCACGCTCTTTCCGTTCTCATGCTCGGTTTTGTCGATTTGGCTTCTATTTTTGTCCTTTTCTTGAATATCCATTACCTGCACAATACAAATACAAAACATACAAATATAATGTATTTTTAGTACGTTTTTAGTCATTTAAGTCCGGTTTTAGTGGTCAAAGGTATGTGTAATTAAACACATACCATGCACCCCCCAATATGGTATCTTGGCACCTGGAACCACTACCTGAACTAGTTCCCTATGGACTTGTCTCATTAAGTGTTGCCATAGATTGGGTCCTATTGATGTTACCACTATCCTGCTCTGCTTCTAAGCTAGAAGCAGTAGTGGCAGCCCTTTCTATTCTGTCATCCCACTCTTTATAGACAGTCTTATTTGCAACAAGGGGAATAGGTCCACTAGACTGAGATATCTCAGTGGTCCTTTTGGCTTTCCTAGGTTTGTGGGTCTTTTTGGGTTAAGAGTGTGATAGAATAGTGATTGGTTCAAGAATAGATAGCGATACAGTTATGGATGTGTGTTAGGGTTCAATGGGATTTCTCGACCCTTCACCCACTTTTGCTTAATGATACATTCCCTTTCATCCAATCTTAATTATCCTCCCCTCAAACAATACTTCAGAGATTAAGTAGTCCAATGCTAGCAATCAGAAAGTTAAACCTGCTAACATCAAAAGCCTTTGTGAGAAGATCTACAACATTGTGGTCTGTGTGAATCTTGATCACTTTAATCAACTTCTTCTCATAAGAATCTCTGATGAAATGGTGCCTAATCTCTATGTGCTTGGTTTTAGTGTGAAACACTAGATTCTTCACAATACAAATGGTGCTTTTATTATCAATATAGATCTTGGTGTTCATGAAGTTGAATCCATAATCAAGCATTTGATTTTGAATCCACAACACCTGACCACAACAATTAGAAGCAGCAACATACTCTGCCTCAGTAGTAGAGCTGGCAACTATAGTCTGCTTCTTGCATTGCCATAAAATCAATCTTCTTCCAAGAAATTGACAACCTCTTGTTGTGGATTTCCTGTCTAAGCTAGCTCTAGCATAATCACTATCAGAAAAAGCCTCCAAGTCAAATGGTGAATCTCTAGGATACCAAAGGCCCAATTTAGGTTGACCTTTCAAGTATCTAAAAATTCTCTTCACAGCATAAATATGTGAAGTCTTTAGTATAACTTGGAATCTTGCACAAGCACAAACAGCAAACATTATGTCAGGCCCAGAAGCTGTTAAGTACATCAATGATCCAATCATTGATCTGTATAAGTGAACATCTACAGCTTCAGCTTCTTCATCCTTAACTAATGCCTTATTAGTCTCTATTGGAGTGCTTGCTGTCTTCACAATGGCAAAATCAAACTTCTTTAATATTTCAGCCACATATTTGTCTTGGCTAATGAAGATTCCACCCTCATTCTGTTGTATTTGCAATCCTAAGAAGAAAGTAAGTTCCCCCATAGAACTCATCTGAAATCTCTTGTGCATCAAACCTTCAAACTCATCACATAAAGACTTCTTTGTAGACCCAAAGATGATGTCATCTACATACACTTGCACTAACAGGATGTCACTCTTTTCCTTCTTGATGAACAATGTCTTATCAATGGTGCCTTTTCTAAATCCATTTTCCAAAAGGTAAGTAGATAGGGTCTCATACCAGGCTCTAGGAGCTTGATGTAGACCAAATAATGCTTTTTCTACCTTATAGACTTTATCAGGGAAATGTGGATCTTTAAAATCAGGAGGTTGGCAAACATATACCCCCTCTTCAATAGTACCATATAAGAAGGCACTCTTCACATCCATCTGGTACACAATGAACCTCATATATGATACATAGACAAAAAATAACCTAATTGCTTCTATCCTAGCAACAAGAGCAAAAACCTCATCATAATCAATGCTTTCTTCTTGGGTGTAACATTATGCAACCAGTCTTGCCTTGTTTCTAACAACAATTCCTTTCTTATCTTTCTTGTTTCTAAATACCCATGTTGTTCCAATGACCCTCTTGCCATTAGGTAGATCAACCAGTGTCTAAACCTCATCATAATCAATGAACCTCATATATGATACATAGGCCAAAATAACCTAATTGCTTCTATCCTAGCAACAAGAGTAAACACCTCATCATAATCAATGCCTTCTTCTTGGGTGTAACATTATGCAACCAGTCTTGCCTTGTTTCTAACAACAATTCCTCTCTCATCATTCTTGTTTCTGAATACCATTTTGTTCTAATGGCCCTCTTGCCATTAGGTAGATCAACCAGTGTCTAAACATTCTGAAGTTCAAATTGTAGAAGCTCCTCTTGCATTGCTTCTATCCAGCTTGGATCTTCCAGAGCTTAAATCACCTTCTTGGGTTCCTTTTGAGAGAGAAAACATGCAAACTAGGGATGGCAAAAGCACCCGAAACCGATGGGGAAAACCGAAACCCGAACCAGTTGGGTCGGGTTCGGGGGCGGGTTGGCGGGTTCGGATGCGGGTATGGGTATTGATAAAAGAATTTAGCCGGGTACGGGTTCGGTGACGGGTTTTGATAATACCCGCCCCGATTACCCGTACCCGTACCCGTATCCGTTTACCCGAATTCGTACCCGCTTTATTGTTATTATAATTAATTAAAGTATATATATTATTATTACATATAATTTATTCCATTGTATTTTTTATATAACTATTTCTATTATTTAACACATTTGAATGTTACATAAATTATTCGAAAGCGCTAAATCGTCTAATACGGTATTTGTTTTCTTTAACTTTTAAAAAATTTGAATATATAAGGGTGTTTTGCTTTATTTTTCGATGAATTTTAGTGTGACTTAATCTTGATACCCATCATTTTTCTATAAAAATATTCAATTGGGAATACCCGATACCCGCGGGGAAACCCGAAAAACCGATGGATAATATTAACCGGGTACCCAACGGGTAATGGGGCGGGTACGGATGTGGATATTATAAACGGGTGCGGGTACGGGTACACTAAAACCCGCCCCGAATCCGACCCGTTGCCATCCCTAGTGACAGGTCACCAGAATGTGCATATATTATAAAGCCGATATCATCAAGTGAAAGAAAAAATAGTTCATCAAATCTAGTCGGGCAGATTATTACTATATTTTATAAAAAGGTGAATAATTAAAAAAAA
>BQNB010097313.1:6149-25415 GCA_026074375.1 Tanacetum coccineum | reverse complement strand
CAACCAAACACAAACGAATGACAAAGCCATATTTGTCCCCCCGCTTTATTGCTAACTATTTTAATGCAGGATACTTAAAGATGGTGGTGAAAGTACCTGATTCCAGCTGAATCACAAGATTCATAACCACATGTTCATACCTGACCGACAAACATAAAGACATCATGAAAGCTCAAGTACATGTTTCAAGATTTCCGCTACTCTGATACTGTACGTCTTTCTTGAAGTGACAAAGTATTAAAGTCAAAGAATTTCAAAGAAGTTTCCGTCACTCTGATACCGAACGTCTTTCTCGAAGTGACGAAGTGTTAAAGTTAAAGAATTTCAAGAAAGATGCAACATTAAAGCTTTCCAAGTCAACAAATCGAGAATGGTATGAGCATGTCGGTCCAGAAGTCACAAGATCACAAGATGACAAAGTCACAAGATGGCGAAACAAGATTATGCTTGGTTGATGATCTTACAGTGCTCAAGATCACATCTCCACTTACAAGTAAAGATAAAGGAACAAGCTCGAGCCTAAAGTCAAAGATTACTACAACATATTCACAAGAGAAAGTCAAGTTTACGAGATAAAGACCAAGAGATATAGCATAGTATGCTAGGTTAAATTTTGTAAAATGGAGTGACCTCCCTTATGGGGAGATTGTTGAAAACAAGAAAAGTATCAGTCACTTCCAAGTTGTAATAGTCTTAGCCCGTAGTTTGTTATATGATTAGTCTAGTAAGCTAGTCTGGCTCAAGGCCCATGGAAAGCCTGTTAAGGCCCATGGCCGGCCATGTATGTAGAATATATACCCTATTCATGCCTTGGAGAGGGTGGTTGGTTGTTTCATTTTCTCATTTTCACACACATAATAATATTATCATCTTTCTCTCTCTAGAAACTTTCCAACCTAATTCTCTCTCTAGTTCTTGCATTATATTAAAGATTACTAGTATTCTTCAATATCTAATATCAATATGCTTGGTTCTTGAGTGAAGTATTGGATTGTTGGATATCGCAATGGCACTAGCGTTGTCACAAAAAATGGGTACCATCTTGTAATAAATGTCATAGTCACCGAGTTAACTTTTCATCCATAAGATACTTACACAACACCCAGTAGCAGCAACATATTCAGCTTTAGCTGAGGTCATAGCCACTAACTGCTATTTCTTGGCACTCCAACAAACCAATTTTCCACCAAGTATTTGACAGGCATCTGAGGTGCTTTTTCTATCCATATTAAAACTAACATACTCAGAGTCCGAATATCCTTTGAGATCAAAGCCTGAACATTTTGGATAATACAGACCAAGGGTTGGAGTACCTTTTAGGTACATGAGGATTCTTTTCATAGCTGTTAGATGTGATTCTTTTGGATTGGACTGATATCTTGCACATAGGACTGTGGAGAGTTAGATATCAGGCCTTGTTGCTATTAAGTACATCAGTGACCCAATCATTCCTCTATATGAGGTCTCATTCACTAGCTTGCCAGCAAGATCAGGACCTAAGTTGTTTGGAGGAACCATGGGTGTTTTCACTGAGGAATTATCAGAAATTTCATATTTCTTGAGTAAGTTCCTAGTGTACTATTCTTGAAAAATTAAGATTCCTTTGTCATCCTGCTTGATTTGCAGTCCAAGGAAGTATGTAAGTTCTCCCATCATACTTATTTCAAATTTCTTTGTCATCAGTTTCTTAAACTATTAACAAAGTTTATAACTTGTTGAGCCAAATATGATGTCATCAACATATACTTGAACAAGGAGAACATCTCCTTTTGATTTATAGATAAACAATGTGTTATCCATTCTTCCCGTGGTAAACTTATTTTGAATAAGAAAAGTAGAGAGTGATGCCTTTGGTGCTTGTTTTTGTCTATAGAGGGATTTGTCAAGCTTACAAACATGGTCAGGGAACTCACTACTTTCAAAGCCTGGAGGATGTTTAACATAAACTTATTCTTTCAGTTTACTATTCAGGAAGGTACTTTTGACATCCATTTGGTAAAATTTGAAGTTCATATATGTAGCAAAGGCAAGGAATATCCTGATAGCTTCCATTCTTACCACTGGTGCAAAGGTTTCATCATAGTCAATTCCTTCTTCCTGACTATAACCTTGTGCCACCAGTCTTGCTTTATTTTTTGTGGTTATACCATGCTCATTTTTATTGTTCCTAAATACCTATTTGGAGCCTATGGCTATTTTTCCATAAGGGAGAGGAACAAGAGTCCATACTTTGTTTTTGTAGAACTGATTCAGTTCTTCTTGCATGGCATCAATCCATCCTGGATGCTTCAGTGCCTCAGACACCTTTTTAGGTTCTATCTCAGAGAGAAAGTTAGCAAATAGACATTCACTAGCTGAGGCAACTGTAAGCTTGGCAGCCATGCTTCTTGTAAGCATGCCTTTACCAAGATTCCCAATGATATTTACAAGTTTAATGTGTTGGTCTCTTGACCATCTATCCTGAGGAGCATGATGAGAACTTGTAAAGGCTTGATTTGAGATGTGAGACTGAGTGACATCAGGGACTAAAGGTTCAGTAGTGGATCCTGAAACTTTAGTATTGTTCCCTGATGGTACATCCGTGGGTTGAGTGATCATTTGATCATTCTAAACATTTTGTTCATGTGTCCCTTCAGTGTTGATTAGATTAGGAGGACCTTCAGTATCCTCAGTGTGAGGTATTTCAGGCTCATTAGGAGCAATCACTTCAAGGACATGATTTTCTTGGGTAAGTTCAGTGAGTGAACATCCATGAAGGATGATGTAGTATGAGACATCAGAATCTATTTGATATTATCTAGATGGATCATCCTCTTAAAGAAATTCATCAGGAGGATACCTAGAGGAATCATCAATTCCTATCTCATCCACTGAGGTATTGGTAAACCTGATGGCTTCCATACTTTCATCAAATATTACATGATAAGTCTCATCTACTTGTTGTCTTCTTGTGTTGAAGACTCTGAAATCTTTTGAGATAAAAGAGTATCCTAAGAAGTATCCATCATCAGCCTTAGCATCAAATTTACCTAGATGATCCTTGTGATTGTGAATAAACACATGGCATCCAAACACAAGAAAATAGCTGATATCAGGGATTCTTTCTCTGAATATCTCACAGAGAGTCTTATCATGTCTTTTGACAATGATTGATCTGTTTTGAGTATAACAGGCTATTCTAACTGCTTCAGTCCAGAAGTGCTTAGAGAGTACCGAGTCATTCAACATTATTCTAGCAACCTCAATGAGAGTTCTATTCTTCTTTTCAGCTATACCATTTTGTTCAGGTGTATAGGGAGAAGAGAAGTTCTGAGAAATTCCTTTCTCATCACAAAAACTCTCAAGCTCATGATTTCTAAACTCGGTCCCATTTTTAGTTCTGATTTGTTTGACTTTTGCATCATTTTGGTTTTCTACTATCCTGATGAAAGACATAATCACTTTAGGTGCTTGACTCTTCTTCCTGAGAAAGTAAACCCATGTGTACCTTGAGTACTCATCAACAATGACTAGGGTATATTTCTTATGATTTATGGACATTGGACTTACTGGTTTAAACAAATCCATATGAAGAAGATGCAAACACTTCTTGATAGAGAAGTTTTGTTTAGTTTTAAATGAAGCTCTATGGTGCTTTCCTTTTCACATGATGTGCAAGGTTTATCCTTTTAATAAACTAGGGAAGGAAGACCAAGAACTTTGTTTTTTTAGCAAGCTTATTAATGTTCTTAAAATTTAGACGTGATAGTCTTTTATGCCATAGCCAGTTTACACTTTCTGAGGCTTTGGAAAAGAAGCAGGCTCTATTTGGAGTCAGTGATGACATGTCAAGGACATAAACATCATCTCTTCTAGGTGCTATCAGGATAATTTCTTTGTTAGCATTAAATATTGTTCCTTGCTTATCATCAAATTATACAATATACTTAGCATCACAGAGTTGACTAATTCTAATTCGATTGTACTTAGACCATTTACAAAGGCTACTTTTGTAAAAACTACACCCCACAGTTTATTGAACCATATCCCTCAGTGATACAAGATGAGTTGTCACCAAACACTACCTTAGGACTTGGTTGCTCTACATATTTGTGCAGGTAACTTTTGACACCAGTCATACTCCTTGAGCATCCACTGTCCAAGTACCAAATGGGATCCCTGATGTGTCTTTGCACAAATAATAAACTTGGGTTAGTTTTTTTTGTGAACCCACTTTTTGGTGGGCTCCCTGGCCTTTGCAGTCTGAATTTTCTTATCTCTTTTGAAGTGATCAAACTCATTGTGTTTAGTGGTGGAGTGTACAGTACTTCCACATGTATTACACTTTACACCAATTAAGGACTTATTAGACTGAGAGGATTCAGCTAGTACTCCTCCTCTAATATGAATGACACGATTGTATCCTGAGGTAGAGTGATCATAGCTTCTACAGATTTCACACTCAGGGTAATTTCTATAATCATCAGGTCTGTGATCATTGAAACCATAGTGTGTGCATGATGGGAAATGCTTTTTCTTTGCTTTTAGGATATGCTTGGAAGAAGATGCATACTGATAAGGTTGAGCCTTATAGTTCTCACTTCTTTTTAGAGAAGCAATATACATCTTATGATCTGAGGTCCTATGCTCCTCCTTTTTGCATATCATGCAGTAGAGAATCCTATAGCAATCATTAGTTAAGTGATTGGTATAGTGACAAAGTTCACACTTAAGTTATGGTTTTTGAATAGGCTTAGGCCTGAGTAACTTTGATGAACTAGTATTCTAAACTTTGGGTTTAGAATCTTGACTCATTCTTGATGAATCAACTGATTTGGATGACTCAGTCTTTTGAATCTTTGAATTTAATTCTTGAGTCTTTTGGTTAAAATTAACCTTTTCGTTAATTAACATCTGAACAAGTTTAGTTAATTCATTTATCTTTGATTCTTGTTTAATGTCTTTGATTTCAGTAGGAACTAAAGGTGTGGTTTGCTTAGTTTCACTAACAGTGACAGTTCCTGAAGCACTCTTGTTAGAAGATTCTTGTGTTTCAAGCTTTGTATGTTTCATGATACCTAAGCATGGTCTCTTTCTTGGAGAGTGGGATTGAAAGGTCAATGACATTACCTCTGAGCTTGGTGAAGCTCCCTAAAGATTTTTTAGGGGAGGTAGTGGAGTAAGGGACTCAACTTCAGAATCTTTGGATGATTCAGGGGTATCAAAGTTTGGAAGCTTGCTGTCAGGGTTGAGTCTCTCAACCCAGTCTTTGGTTTTTGGAACCATTTCTTGGTCATACCCATAGAAGCAGGAATGAAAAGATTTTCATTTTCATTCATTTTAGATGATGACTCAGTAAATAATTCACCACCAAGAACTTTCTTCTTTTGGTGAGGAATTTGCTCACCGATACATTGACTAACCTTTTTGAGCTAGTTTGCCATTTTTCATTGATCTTTTTCTCCTCTTTGAGTTGTTCTTGAAGAGCATGATTTAACTTTGTAAGTTCAGTGTTTTGAATATGAAAAGTAACAATATCAAGCTTGGCTTGTTTTAAAATTAGCAATTTATCTCTACACTTGTTTAATTCAAAAACCATTTTGTTATACTTAGAAAGTAAGTTTAATCCTTGCTCTTCAACAAACTTGAGATCAATGTTGATATACTTTAGGTAATTTTGCAAATCGGCATCTTCATCCATAGAGAGAAGAGTGTTTACATTTCTTATGGTGATGTCGACTCATTCACCATTGCGAGCATGACTCTTTACAACAGTGTGCTCATCATCAGCTAGAGCCATCAGTACCTTGACCTGAGTGACTTCTTCCTCATCAGAAACCTCTTCCTCATCCCAATCAAAGGTTTCAGCGACTAAACCTTTGTTCTTTGGTTGGAAGGTCTTTGGGTTCTGAGAATTTGAGGGACTTACCTCAAGGAGTGCAAGCTTAGCTTTCATCTTCTTGTACTCAGCCTTGTATTCTTTCTGAAACTTTGGATCAGCTTGACTATTTGAGTTAGAAGAAGACTGAATAAGTTTTGAAGTAAACTTTGGTTGAAAGCCTTTAGACACTGATGAGTAATTATTCACTAATGATTTATAAGAAGGTTCAGAAGTTTTAGAAAAGTAGTCTCTTGCAAAATGACCTTTGTTGCCACATTTGTAACATTCAGTATTTTCATTTGCTTTTTGACCTGAGAAATTATTTCTTTGTTTTATAAAATGTTTTGAGTTTGCCAAAAGGACTATTTCATGATACTCAATATCTAAGTCTCTTAGATACTCCTCACTAGCCCTTTCATTATCAGAATTTTCTTGGAAATCCTGAATGACATTGTTAGAAAAAAAGGCAGTAGAAATTAGAGTGCTTGAGGGAATAGTAATGAGGGCCTTTTTGGTGTCAGAATACCTTCTTTGGATTAGGTTTTCCTTATAGACAAACCTCTCATAGATATCTGCAAGGTCAAGAGTCTGAGTATGATTGGCATTCCTCAGTCCCTGAGAAAAAGGTTAGCTATTTCTCAGGGAGGCTATTCACAAAACCAACACTGATTTCATGTTTAGAGAGTTTAACACCATCATTTGCAAGCTTATTGAGAAGGGTCTTATAACGGGTGTAGGTCTGTGAGAGGCTTTCAATGGACTTTGCCCTGAAAGTTTGATACTCAAGTTTCATATCCATGATTCTGTTTTCCTTGGTATCTGAGGGACCTTCAAAGCTATGAACCAAGTCAGTCCATGTTTCTTTAGATGAAACACAGCTAATGACTGGTTCTATTATGTCATCTGGTATACATGACATAATGATGCTTTTAAGGCACTGGTCTTGAAAAACCACCCTCCTCTCATCTGGAGTCCATTAGGAATCAGGCTTAGCATCTCCTTCAGCAGTTTTTGGCTAAAATAGACCATCTTTAATACATTTTAAGTAATAGGGTTCCATTCCCACTAGGTAGAAAAGCATTTGCTTTTCCACTTATTAAATTTTCCAGGCTCTAGTTTAGGAGCAATAGCAGCATAGCTACTAGGGGTGTAATCGAGTCAAGTCGAGCTCGAGCTTGACAGGGCTTGAGTTTGGCTTAAAAATTTTAAGGTAGGCTTGAGCTTGACTTGATAGCTTGACGAGCTTTAATCATCCAGACTTGAGCTTGGCTCGAGTAAAGCTCGAGCTCGGCTCGAAAAGCTTGAATTTACATATAAACATTAAATTCGATTTCGAAACCCATCAATAATTCAAGAAAATACACGATAAGCTCAAGAGCAAAGAACTTATACAAAATATTCGAAAGAATTAATGTTTAAATTATTCTTCTACAAATATTTAATTATTATACCAATATTTACATTAGTCTTAGGCTTATGTATATAAATATGTATAATAAAAATATACGTGTACTTGAAGGCTCGGAAAGCTTGATAAAAGCTCGAGCTCGAGCTATTAAAAGCTCGAGCTCGGCTCGTTATCTATTTCGAGCTCGTTTATTAGGCTTGGGCTCGGGCTTGAGCTCGATAAAAGCTTGACTCGATCGAGTCAAGCTCAATCTCGAGCTTGAGTTGCTTGATAAAAGCTTGGCTTGTTTGTACCCTTAATAGCTACCTTCCTTTTGTCAACTAGCTGTTACTGCAACCATTTAAGGATCTAGGTTTTAAAAACTTAAGTAAATTAGTGTTAAGTAAGTTTTACAAACCTGAGGCTCTGATACCACTTGCTATTCCCACTTAGTTAGTGAACAATAACTACAAAAGTTATCATTAACTAACTCATGGCTAGCAAGTAAAGAAAACAATTTTTTCTTTGAAAAGATTTATGTACATAAATATAGCTAATTAGTAAAAGACATAAAAATAACTTTTCAACGTTTAACTCTTTTTAGTAAGAATTATACCCCATTATATGCGGAACTACAATGGAGATTGAATGACAATGTGTGTGTGTGTGATATCCTCACTAATAACTTTGTAAAAACATAAAGTGTTATGCAAAGTTAACTACTATGCTAACCAACTGAGCTTGCTCAGGGACTTAGTAGATTTAGAGGAGTAGATGTGTGTTTGTGAAAGTTATGACTTTGAATGCACAAACTTGACATCTACTCCATTACAAGAGTTCTATTTATACTACCTAAGTAGGGTTACAACCACATAGGTGGTAAGCACTAATCCCAATCCTAATACGCTAGTACATTTGTACAACTTTATCTCTATCATAATTTCTATTCTAGGTATGGGATAAATGCTCTTTCTAAGTTCAGTCCTGACACTGAACTTGTCTTATACCCTCTTTAGGATAAGTTGACTTTAAGAGATAAGAGCTTGGACTTATCTGCTTTAAAACTATCCCGCCTATTCTTTAGTCTCTTGTCTTCAGGGTCTTCTAGTTGTTGGAGATCGTATGGGGCTTAGTGAGTCTATTTCCACAACTCTCTAAACCCATCACCTTCTTCTTTAGCTCAGGCTTCATTCACTGAGTACCGCCTCACTGAATGCTAGAGTCTTTCTTGTAGACTCAAGCTGCGTATCTTGAATGTAACTCACTGAGCGACTATTCAATCAGTGACCTGGAATTGTTAAAGGATATTTACACTTAGGTTATTTTGTATTCAAATCCTAAGTGGGTAATGACATTGGCCCAACAGGTCATTATGGGAACGCCAACTAGGTTGTTTTTATGGATCCCAAGGATCATGATTGAGACATCTTTGAGTCTAATTTGTGTCTACCAAACACAACGTAAGTTTTCGTGTTAAAGCGTGAGTTAGTCAGTGATTTGTGTCTTTTTCAAGGGTATGGTCGAGAAAGTAGCTAGCAACATTGTTCTTTATTTATTTGGACTTAATCTATCTGTTTTGTTATTTTATTTTACACCAATAATATATGTTTCCCATACCTAATCCCTACCCTATATCATTCTTCATCTTAACATTTGGTTTGCTCAAATGAGGGAGTGAGCAATCACATGTGTCTCTTTCATGGATTTGAATGTGTATGTGTGATTTTGTCGCCATTGTTAGTATATTACTGTTGGTAAAGATTACTTGATCCTAATCTTTAGCTTATTTGAGTTAAGGAGTGAGCAATCACAAGTGTCACGATCATGTATTTGGGCGTGAATTTATGGTTTTGTCACCTTTTCTGGGATACTCGATAGAGATTAAAAAGAATGATCAACCCTTAAGCCTTATCATATTAACCCAAATTTACCTTTTTAGACTGGTTACTCCTTAGCTTTAGTGGTGGAGATGTGTATCCTTGCCAAGCTTATGATAGAATACTCATCACGACAGAGCAATTGAGCGAATTACTAAATGTTACCACATAGATTAGTTGAGTAATTTTGAGAGATTTCATTTTCCTATTTCGTGATGTTTTTGGTTGTGCGCTAGTGATTGAATAAAAATGCTTAAAGGAAAAATCCTAGACATTCGTTTAGGAAACATTTTCATAAGATAAATCTAAAGTCTACTTGAGGACAAGTAGGATTCAAGTAGGGGATATTTGATGACATCAAATAACGTCACATTATTAGCATCATTTATCCCAGCTATATTTCTCGTTTTACATTATTTTATATATGAATTGATACTTAATTGCTTATATTTATGAATTGCATATATTATCGAGCAAATGGTAAAAGTTAGTGAAAAGCACACATTTTGGAGCATAAATGAAGAATTCATGAAAGTCTAGTATCATTCTAGATAGATACACAGTATCCCAAGACTTAGACGAATTCAAGACCATTTCCTAACTTTGAAGAATAAGCCGTATCCACATCAGTAGATACGCGGTATATGAAACCTTGGTCAACATTCAGTACAAGATAGATTGACTATCAATATGCCGTATTCACATCAGCAAATATGACGTATCCGTGCCCTAACTTCACAAAAGCATCCACGATGAGAAGATCTAATACACCGTATCCAGAAGACCTCATACGCCGTATTCAGAGATGATTGATGAGTATTTTGGAATATTATATTTATGGAGCCCACATCAAGTTACTCAATATGCCGTATTGAATCCTTTTGATACGGCGTATCGACTTGTTTCTAGAGCTTATAAATAGAAAACCCTAAACTCAGTTTTCAGCAAGCAAGTGAAGCCCTTAACCACCAAGTTCAATATCAGACGAGTTTAGAAACCAAGAAAGTCAACAAAGTGCTTAAGATTAATAGGAAAACTTTTGTAATCTCTATACTCCGCTATAAGCGTTCAGTTAACGTATTGTTTTCATTACTTTAATTGTTCGTCTATGATATTGTGTGTTTTTACAATGAGTATGGGCTGATACCTTTAGGTATCAGCCATGTTTATGATAATTTAATATTTGGTTTGTTTATATCAATTGTTTATTTATTCGTTGCATGTAGATTATGTTTATCACTTGATATTTGTTTATGTTTAATTATGTGATATTTATCATTCAACTGGATCTAGTGATACGGACCAAGTAGGCTAGAGTCTGGGATAAATAAAACATACAACTTATATATGTGACTCTGGATTATAGTACTACAAATTTATGCCCTTAGTGCTCCCCTGGTTAAGTGAATGGTAGACTAAGCGGTGACTTAGGATTACAAATGACATTTTGTTTCCTTGGGTAGCGATTTAGACTGTGGACTACCAACATATATATAACGCTTAAACATAAGTGGGTAAAGCCTTGATGAGCTAGGTTTTGATATTCACCAATGTCGGCTCTTAGATAGATTATAATCAGCGGTGTAAGCTTTATGCGGGTTTAGGTTAATTGTGACAAGATTAGTTGGAATACAAACCTAGAGTTTAGGGAGAAGAACCACCTAGCTTAAGAATGATATAACACCAATGAAGTAATACAATCATTGCACACATAGACAATTCCTACATTTTATTAGATTAAACTGGCTGATACGTTTTCCTTACATTTGTGCTCGACTGCTTCTTTACCGTTTGTTTATCTACTTGCGCATGTTAATTGCCTTATTTGTCTCAATTAGTTTAGATTAAACCAAACTCATGCCAGTCTCTCAGGCTGAAAAACCCCTTTTTGCGTTAGTTTAGGTTTAAGTAGAATTAATTAGGATAAATTAGGACTAACCTAGATAACTAAAATACTGATAGATTTAAGTATTAATGCTCACTCTTAGTGATCGACACCTTACTTACCAACGAATCTACAACTGATCGGGTACACTGCTTGTTAGTGTTAGTTAATAGGTAAAGTCGACAAAATATAAATAGTAAAACTTGATAAATAAATTACCTATACACGACGATACACATTAGTAACCTTTGTTACGAACTTCTTCTAGATTCGATTTCTTTATTCTCATTCTTGTGTAGTTGTGTAGACACGAATAGTGTATAATTCTGGAAGTATTATATGTGTGTCGGTTAGTATTTTAGTCTTTAAAATACATTTGTGAAGTGGTATATTGATACTAGCTAAGATTAGGACTCGACATCTAGCTTAGTGTCGGAAATTAGTATAAGCGACATGTAACAGTTTTCTCCGTCTGAGGGAGCTTGTTGACATAGTGAAATATCGAGTCGGATACTCGGGGAGTGAAGTAGGACGAAGAAGAGCTTTGTAGCCAAACCACTATAATTCTTGGTGTTGTGGTTTGATTGTTCTATCTCTTTACTCTTATCTTGTTGTTTATATTTTGTAGTTATTGTTTATATTGTGTTTGTATTGTTTATATTTATATATTGTTCATACATATATTGTTGATTGATCTCACATAAACAAGAATCTAATATTTTTATAAACAAACTTTTAAAATGTAAATTAATTGTGAAACTATCAAACCCCCCTCCCCCCTTCTAGTTTCCACAATTAGTATAAGAGCCAGGTCACCCAAGATTTTTAAAATATATTGTATTTTAAAGCTTGAATCGATTTATGGATTCCGACAAATATATCTAGAAGGGCAATCTATGCAAAGGCCATCACTTTTTGAAAGCGACGGTTTTATTTACTAGAAAAATAGATTTGAAACTTATGTGAAATCAAAAGATCTTGATCTTTGGCATGTTATTACTGATGGTGATTTTCTGCCGGTTCAAACTAATCTGGAAACTAAAAAAGGATGAAGTTGTTCCATTAGAAAAACAAAATCATGATCTTAAAAAGAGACTTGCAAAAAATAACAAAGTTAAAATGGTTATTTATAATGCCTTGCCTAGAAAAGAATACGAAAGAATTTTTATGTGCAACACGTCAAAAGAAATTTGGAAAACTTTGTTAATCACCCATCAAGGTAATTGTCAAGTCAAAGACAACAAGATCAACCTTTTGGTGCAACAATATGAACAATTCGTCATTTTCGAAGACGAATCTATAGATAATGCTTTCGCTAGATTTAATATTGTTATTACTAGTTTAAAAGCTCTTGATGAAGGTTATTCTATCAAGAACTATTTTAGGAAGTTTCTCAGGGCTCTACATCCTAAATGGAGAGCAAAGGTCACAGCGATCGAAGAGTCAAAAGACTTGACATCACTATCACTTGATGAACTCATTGAGAACCTATAAGTTCACGAATTGATCATCAAGAAAGATTCCAAAATAGTCAAAGGTAAAGGAGAAATGAGATCTCTTGCCTTAAAGGCTAAAAAGGAATCTAGTGATGAAGAAAGTTCGACTTCCGGAAGTGAAGATGAAGAATACGCCATTGCGGTTATAGACTTCAAGAAGTTCTTCAAGAGAAGAGGTAGGTTTGTAAGACAACCACGGAATGATAAAAAGACATTCCAAAGAAGCCGGGACGACAAGAACGGAAAAAGTGAAAGGAAGTGTTTTTGATGCGGAAACCAAAATCATCTTATCATAGAATGTCCGAAACCACCAAGAGACAAGAACCAAAGGGCCTTTGTTGGATGTTCTTGGAGTGATAGCGGTGAAGAAGATGATGAAAAGGCTAAGTACGAAACGTGTCTCATGGCTCAAGCATCTAGTGAGGTACATTCTGAATCCTCTTATTTTAGTGATGAAAACTCTTTAATAGATGATTTTACTCTAGATAGCGAATATAATAAATTATGTAAAATGAGTTTAAAAATAATCACTAAAAACAAACACTTAAAAGCTATTAGAAATAGTTTAGAAAACAAAATTAGTGAGCTAAAAGAAAAAGTATCAAAACTCGAGAAAAATAAGGAAGTTGATCTCGAGTGTACAACGTGTCAAAAACTTAAAATTAAAAACGAGAAACTAAAAGAGGAAGCTTCTAAGCTAACTCAATTCGAAAAAAGCACTCATTCACTTAAGGAAATGCTAAGTTTTCAAACATCATCCGGAGATAAATCGGGTCTATTTAACTCATTTGAAGCATCAACAAGCGGGACTAAGCAAATTAAATTTGTAAAATCTCAAACCTATGAAACAAAAGGTGACGGTCTCGTAAATATAGGGGACCGTCTGACTCCTTCTTAGCAAAGGAAACTTTTGTTTCATTTTCAAAATAAATTTTGGGTCCTAGACCAAAACATATAATGGTAAATAACGTTAAAGTTCCCGTTGCTAGTGATGATGAGGTTAAACGTTTTTATAAACCTTCTTTAAAACCCGGAGTTGGATTTACAAAACCGGATTTCAGGTAAAAAACTCCACCTCTTAGGAGAATTAATAATTCTCGTCCTCGGTCTAAAACACCACAACCAAAGAGAAATATTGGATGACAAAATTGTCCAAACGATTCTCCTATAACTTGGAATAACTTCCAACAAAGTTATATGCCGTGGGGAATTTGTCCTCCATTCCTACATCCCAACCAAATGCAACAAATGCAAGGGATGTTTAATACTAACAATTTTGGACACATAAGATATCAGGGACCAAATGCTTGAGTCAATATGTATGTAAATAGATATGCTTGGGAATTGATTTGGAGCCCGATGAGTGGATCAAAGATAGTGGATGCACTAAACACATGACGGGCAACCGAAAGCTTTTCTCCACCTACAAGGCATATAATGGAAAAGGTATGATTTCTCATGACTCTTAAAATATTGACAATGTTGAGCACGTAGATAATTTATGATTTAATTTGCTAAGTGTTACTCAAATATGTGATAATAAATGTAAGGTAATATTTTTCGAGCATGATAGTGAAATAACTAAGGATTGAAAGGTCATAGGTAGAGGTATTAGGAAAAGAGGTGATAAACGTCAAACGCGTGTCATAATAATATATAGTATTTCCCGTTAGATATGAAAATTAATTTAGGAAAAGTAATAGTTTATCTTCCGAGTGTCGTATCTACGGCGAGAGATGAATTTGAAATCCACAAAAGTATTTTGTTTAATGCTCGAATATCAAATACTTTTGTCTTTGTTTTAAAACTAATTAATTTGAAAAACTAGATTAAACTAATTAACAAGCAAGTTAATAAAATGAAAGATATATAAAGAAAAATATGCTTGTCGAGTAAAAGTGATTAGATTCTTAAGTGTGAAATTTTTGATCTTAATGATGAACTAATTTTTGTCTAATAAATCGATTCATCAAAACATTGGCTTAATACTGAAAATGACTTTTTATCGAGAAATTAATTAATAATTTAATGCCCATTTAATCTTACGGCTTTTGCCATTCGACTAAATAAAACACTAAACTAAATAATTTTTACAAATTATTAATCACTAATCACTTGTTAAATTCCACACTTAATTCACTAAACACCAATTTACTTAACAAACATAAAAAAGCTACTCACTAAGCATATTAATCAAATAAGCTAAACTAAACATATTATACTAAGTTACACTAATTAATTGAAAAGGGATAGAAAATTGAACCGAATCGAAGAGCCGCAATTAAACGAATACCCCCTAATTTATTTAGCTAAAGCAAATAATCAAATTCGGTCTAGCTAAATAAAACCTTAATGTTAGCCTTAAAATATGGCGACATATCTGGAATTACATTAGTTCATTTATAGCGTGACACGTAGGGACTAATAATGACTAGTTACGATAGTTATGTGTCACTAGGACTATAAATACCCCCTCCATACTTCCATGGAGGGGTGGGGATTCATTTTACTTGTAATAAGGTGTGTGTTTCTCTCTCTAGAAAACACACATCTTCTCTCTACTTTCTCTCTCTAATAATATGGCTAAGCATTTGTTTAATCCTCCCCGACCTCCGGATCATTATCTCTTGTTAGTGATATCTAATTACTTACAATTGGTATCAGAGTTGTAGGGGTGTATTGTATCATGTTTGTTGTGTCTCGGTTACTGTTCATACATGGTATACTGCTGATAATTTTCGTGTGTTTTTTTGTGAAAAGAAAATCATGAAAATGGGTATTATCTGTTGGCCTGCTTCTATTTTGTCTTACTGGTTGTTTACTGTTTAAAACAATTTCTTTTTCGTGGTATAAGTGTTCTTCTTCTCCTAAGAATCAACCCCGAAATAACAACCAAGGATGTTGTTTATTGTTGTTGTTATAAGTTTTGTCTCATATCTGGTTATACATCTACTTTTTTGTGCTTAAAAGACAAGTTTATAGTATAAACAAATCTGGGTTTCTTGGTTGCGATTTGACCAAAAATGAAAAAAAAAAACCAGATCCGGTTTTTAAGGAAAAGTACGACTGTGACAGGTTGCGTTTTGTCTATTGAGATTTGCCTCTTTAGACTGCGATTTGCCATTGCGATTTGGTGTACGTGTACAGGTACAATGAAGACAAATTTCTAAGCCAAATACAAATGAACCGCTGCCCAAATTTCCTTTGATCTTGTGATTTGTCTAAATAGAGATTTGGCAGATCCGTTGCGAGTTGTTACTCATCAACCCAAACCGAATCAACTCGGTTCTTACCGAGTTGACCCGGTCAAACTCAACGAGTCCAAGTCTGTACAAAAGAAGAGATAAAGCACAGAATATAAAGTGTATAACTGACTCGATTCAACCATCAATATAACAACAAAATCAACAGCCTCTTCACAATACAACTTCAATCAAATCCAACAATCTCTAACCTAGCTCATCGTCACATATAATCATTCACCACACTCATCTAACCTATCCTTTCTCCGTCTCCACCATGACTCGAATCAAAACGAAAAAAAATGATGATGAACAAGATCTTAGTTATTTCCTTTCGCGTATGTTACAACTGAGTCAAGACCATTAAATGACTAGGATCTCGAAAGGAAAACTCCTCATCGATCTATACTGGTAAAAACCATCTTTGCTGTACGAAAATTAAAGAATGAATAATAACAATTTTGTTTTATTCAATCTTTGTTTCGATTTGAACACAATCGAACCAACCTGAGACCCCTTTTAGGAATCTTGAAGACATGATGAAGCATTGGAGTTCTTCTGATTCTATGATCGGACATTGATGTAATATGGGGTTTCGATTTGTGTGCAAATATATGAGATGGAAGTTCTTATTGATAGAGAAGAGATGGATGATTAGAGAGTTTCTCTCTACTGCGTTTGAGAGGGGAGAAAAGATGGGGGCGGGTGAATGTGATTAGGGTTAATAAGAGAAAAAATTAGGGATTGAGTAAACTATATATCCCTAATTTCTTTATTTGGATCGGGTTACAATTTTCGATGGTGGGCCGGTGAATAATGAAATAAAATGGGCCGAATGTTTTTTTTGGTGTGGGCTGGTTTGTTTGATCAATAAAACATGTGCCAAAGTTTTAGTTTTTGGTGGTATATAAAATGTTGGACGGGTGGATTTAACAGGCCCGGTATATGTGTGCAACGTGGGCCGAATTATTTATGGATTGAGCCGGATACAAATATGCTTGCACGACAAGTTTGACTAGACAATATTGGTTCGTTAACGACAATTCAAAATACCATTTGCTCTAGTTTAACGACATTCTTGAACAACAACACAACAAACACGATACATAACACTAAAACGATCCAAATAAGATTCACTAAAATGTTAAAATGGCTAACTATTCGGATTACGATGACAAGTGATCACGAAGTTGATTTGGTATCCATTATTTGAGATTGAAGTTGAGTTTCATGAAGGCGTCTACTTATTTCATCATCGTGACTTCCTTCTGTTTGCTACCCCTTTTTCTTTAAACCCAATCTATCGATTGATGACTTGCTTGAATGTACACGGTTAAGATTGAGACATGAATTATTTAGTCCACAGTCAGTGGTGGGTTGAGTTGCAGACCTGGTTAACTATCACTTAAAGGAGTTACATTGTAGTACTCAGTGTCACATGCAGAAGTCGATGTGGATAATTTCAAGAGGTGTTGTACTTCTTATACTTTTCTGGTTGGGTATAGAGTACTTATAGATTTAATCTTGCATCATTCTTCAATCAACAACAGTGCAAGCTTAAGTAACAAATTTGGGAGATTTCACTTCATTTTTAAGTTTGGTATATCGGGTTTACTTCACCAAGTGATCACAACAATAGCCAACAGAATACGAGGTTGGTAAGTTAGCCAGAGAGTTTAAAGGTTGAGATGTAATCAGCAATTCTCACGGGATATTATTGTGGCATTCCAAGACAAAGATACTTCACAATCTAAGCAAAATTCTCAAAGTTCTTCAACGACATTCATATACAAGACCTTGATTTTACCAAGTTTTTTTGATTCTTGCTTCATCTCCTCTACGGTTTCTGAAGACAATAGGGTAATGCTTTGTTTGGATTTCAAGATTTGTGCTTAAGACAAGAACTTCTCGAGTATATAGGCGTACATGATAATGATGCTTCCGAGAGTTCGCAACCATCACGGGGGGAAAATGTATACATCCGGGACTTAGTTGACTTTGATGTTACCATGTCAACTTCCAGAGGGAGGTAGTGTAGACTACTTTACTTAGTATGGTTTATGAAGTATACCGCATACGTAAGAAGAATTGTTGCTGATTTCTCGCATGTACCCCCGAACAAATATTCACCAAGCCCTAATGACAAGAAGCAGTGGTCGTTGGCGTGGTTTGACTTCTACAAAATTCCGCTGTGCACGTCAATGACAAGTAGAAGATTGTTCAAGCTACAACAAAGTTTCAGAATCTGCTTAAGATAGGGATGTTGGTTTGGGGGGAAGCTGATTCAAAAACTTCGCCAAAAAGAAGTCTAAGAAGAAAGATTTTCAAGACATGCCGCATGAATTGGGGGGAAGTTAATCCAACTCATGCATACTACAATGGTTCCAGAACAAGTAAAGACAATGAAAATCCAAGCTGGAGTACAAGTTTCAAGACAAAGAGAACTCAAAAGACATCTTCAGCTTTGGAAGTGCTATGGAAGACTTTATTTTATTGTAATTGTACTTGATAGGAACATTGTAAGTAATTCCGCATGTGTCCACATATTGGGGGAAGATTGTTAGCCTTAAAATATGGTGACATATCCGGAATTACATTAGTTCATTTATAGCGTGACACATTATGACAACCGTCAATTTTCAGAACTTTAAATAACAATTTTACCCTTTTACTTTTCGGTTTTAACTTGACTTTTGACCATGTGACCTTTTATCGTCATATAAAAACAATTACCGTGTAACTAAAGAATCTTCGGAATTTATTTTTAACATATTTTAAGGTCACTACTTAACTTAAATTAATAATTAAATCTTAAATTTTAATTATTCATTATATTTTCTTAAACGATTTTAAATAAAATCGTCAATTTTAAAAATCCTCGCGAGTAATTATAAGCTATTGCGTTCGTCACGTCAATCGAGAAATCACGAATGCCAACTTTTAACCGTTAGAATTTAATTATTTTATTTTAATTATATTCGTCATCTTTTATTTTTATTAATCATAAACCGAATCAAACTTGAATTTTTATAAATGTATCGGGTTAAATAAAATTTTGGGCCGAGGTTTATTAGTATAAAATAGTTAATACATAAACTAACGCAATTGGGCCCTTCTCTTCTCCATAACCGGCGGACCAAACAACCCTCCTATCTCTTTTATAAAAAAAATTAAGCCCACTTCCCCCTTTATTTTTATCAAGCCGGTGATATAAGCCCAACTACACCCATCCTATTTTTTTATATAACCGATTAAACACAACACAGATACACATACATAGTTAACAACGATCCTTATTTGCTCTCTGTCTCTCCTCTGTTCGACACCAAACAGCACACCACCATCATCATCACCAATCAATCAATATTCAAACACCCTCCTTACTACCCTAAAACCCTCATAAACTTGTCCCTAATATTCCTTATCAATTAAAATTCACCATGCAAGGGATTTTCAAGAAAAGTTGATTTTATAAAAATTAATCAAACTCAAGAATTATTGATTGTTATGGAAGGAATG
>BQNB010097312.1:4117-25415 GCA_026074375.1 Tanacetum coccineum | reverse complement strand
ATCGGAATCTTGATATTTGCTATCAAATTCCAATAGGTTGGTTATGCACCCACACCTACGTGCGCGCGCGCAGTGGGGGTTCCAAAAAAGGGATTTCTAGGCCAAAATTGGTTCGAAGTTTTTGAACTCTTGCGAGCCCGCCCGACCTGCAGACACGAATGCAGCTCCGAAAGCTCGCCTATGTGCAAAAGTTTTTGCTGCAGATTTTGTTTCCAATTTTAAATAGTTTCCAGATTATTTTGTATCCATTTAATTATAGAATTGATTTAAACTTTGTGAACAAGTTTTAGAGAATCAATTTATATAAATGGAAGATATCAAATCGTGTTTATTATTATAACAGATTTGCAAATCGGTTTATTTTTAGCTGATATTTTGGCTTGGTGACCAAGATAGGTTTTAGCTATAAAATAAACATCTCTTCCTTCAGTTTTTTACATAGAAAAATCAAACTCCATCCAAAACGCAGCTTTTGAGCTACCGATTTCCAGTAGTCTCTTCGATCAGAAACATGCAGTGCTTCCGTAAATTTCCAGGCAAGATTGTCAGGTCCGGCTGTACAACAGCTTTGGACGTTGTACCCTGAGAAACAAACGGCGAATCTGTTTTAAGGGAATCGTGTTAAACATGAGCCTCGTTCCACGACCTTTTACTACTTTTATTTACTTATCGTTATATAGTGTTTGTCTTCTGCTTCTACCCCTTTATGTCTGTTATTTAATTTTCTGTCATTTATTTTCTGTTAATTTATTTATTGAATTATAATTCGATTTATATTAATAAAGTGTACATGTTTCCCTATAATCTTAAAACAGATTATGTGTAACAGAATTAAAACCACTTTTTTTAAATCGGATTAACTATTATTAACATATTTTATATTTGTAAACTGTTTTCTATTGAAACCGGGTTGAGTTTCTTTGTAAATCAGTTTTAATTAAACATAATTTTAATTTACAGATTTGGAATTACAGATCTATAATGATTTTTAAAAGCAGTTGTTCAGATCAATTTATTTTAAAACCAAGATTTAGTTTCTATTAAACTGATCTAGTTGATTCATTGAAACCAAGATTGAGTTTCTTTGAAGCAAATCCAATACAATGTTATAGAAATCAAGATTGAATTTCTTGGATACCGGTTTATAACAGTTTATTTAACTGTTTGTGTTGATCTTTCAAGATGACAAACACGATTGTGACTACTCCTATAAATGTAACTGGTGCGCCATTTACTAACATGGTTGCAAATCATGATAAATTTAGATTCATTGAAACCAAGTAGAGTTTCTTTGAAACAAATATCTTAAAACATAAGTTGTTATTTTATTAGATTATTGGAATGAATTCATTGAAACCAAATGGAGTTTCTTTGAAACATATCTCATAAAATGCAAGTTGTTATTTTATTAGATAATTGTAACATGTTCAATGAAATCAAGAAGAATTTATTTGAAACAAGATATTGATAATTATACAAGTTATTATTAAATAACGGATTATATACATCATTTTTACTAAATTAGTGGAAGTGTTTGTTTGACGTGTCTAGTTTTTTTAAACCGGGTTTAGTTTAATTATTAACTAGATATAATTTTTGAAAATTTGAAGTTTAAAATTATATCTATAGAAACCTTGTTGAGTTTCTTTAGAAGAAGAGATTTCTTTAGAAGAATGGATCTATTGAAACCTTGTTGAGTTTCTTTAGATGAATGGATCTACTGAAACCTTGTTGAGTTTCAGTATAGAAATAGATCATGTAAAATATACCTGTTAAGATCTTTCTAACGGAAATTGACAACATCATATTACATATATGTTTTTGTTAAAACATTATGTAATAGGTGATATTGTTTAATTGTTTTAATCGAAAGACTTCTTTTAAAACGGTTTTGTATAACGGATCTTACAAAACATTAGTGTTTTAAACAAAAGATGAATTAAAATCATTTTGTTAAGAAACACTTGTGATTAAACATGTTGTTAATAGTACCAAATTAGTTTCAAACTAATCATGGGATCTCATATTAACATTTGGAATGTCACGAGTAACATCTAAAGGATATGCTCCCGAACTTGTTAAAAGGGAGAGCGATACTCGAGTTACGTGTATGGTAGATGCTTTGAAGCATTCAGAAACCTTATGTGTCATAACTATGCGTTATATGGTCTGAATGACATGAAAAATAAGGCCATTAGGGAATCTGACCTTAGATAATGGTGGATTAGCACTTCGGTATCATGTCATGTATATGGAGATAAGAGTTTGATTAACTCTTTCAGTGCAGTTAAGAATAGAGGGAATGATTGTGGGCAAATCTTCAACTGCTAATATCAAGGGAAAAGAAGATGTGATTCACATCTGGAAAAGAGTTTAAACTAACCAACACGTTGTACGTGCTGGAGATTCGTAGGAATCTTGTGTCCGGATGGTTGCTTAATGAAATTTGGCTTTCATCTTGTGTTTGAATCAAACAAATTTGAGTTAACGAATAACATAACTTGAGTCCATACGGGTTACGCCTTTAAAAAAATGTTTAAGCTGAATGTATTTTCTAATGGTCATTTTAGCAAAATGAGTACGAATTCAGCTTATTTGATTCTTTAAATGTATGGCATGGCTGCCTCGGACTTGTTTTAAATTTTAACTCAATATGTTGTCTAATTAAACTAAATTGGATACCCACTTTTTGTATTGACACGCACTATAAAATTAAAACTTGTGTTGAAGCCAAATTGACAAGATTGTCTTTTCTCTCGGTTGAACGGAAATAACCGAACCCCTTGATATGATTCACGTGGTTTTATGTGATTTGGATTTGATACCTACTAAGGTAGCGAATAGCGAGTACTTCATCATATTTGTTGATGGTGGTACAAAATATTGCTATATACACTTACTTGAGAATAAGGATATAGAAAAGATTGTTCTATATAAATAAGTTGAGAATCAACTTATTATCGAAAACAAGGTGGTTCAAAGTCATATCGGAGGTGAATATGTGTTTTCATTTCTAAATTTATATGCTAAACTTAGAATAAGACACAAATTTATTACTCTTGATACTCCAACAAGAGAATTGTTGAAAGAAAAGAACCGTGCCTTAGAAGATATGGTTAATGCCATGTTCTTAAGTCCTGGTTTAAGCCATGGCATGTGGGGGAAAGCGATTATATCGGCTACTTATCTTTTAGATAAGATCCCTTGTAAAGAAAATAAGATAGTTCTTATGAACTATGGATGAGAAGAAGACTATCTTATAAGTATTTACAAATGTGGGGGGATATCTAGCTAAGATATCCGTATTGAACCCCAAGGTTCAAAAGATTTGACCTGAAACTGTGAATTGCATATTCTTAGTATATGCTCATAACAGTAGTGCTTATGGTTTCTTTGTGTATGTTGATATACACAAGGATACGATAATGGAATAAAGAAGTGCTTCCTTCTTTGAAAATATATTTCCTTGTTAACGAAGGAAATTGGAAAATCATCTAGAATAGATGACGAAGTTGTCCAAGATCAGAGACAACGAGATGATAATGATCTCCAAGATGAGAGACAAGATCAACCTAAGGAAGAAGAGGTTGAACCTAGAAGAAGCAAAAGGGCAAGAACCGAGAAATTGTTTGGACCCGATTTTGTTTCTTTTATGGTAGAAAATGAACCTACTTCTTATCGAGAAGCGGTAACTTCCTCGGAATGGCTCAATGGAAAGAAGCCATTAAAAGTGAAATAGATTCTATTTTACAAAATCATACTTGGGAGCTCGTGGATTTACTTTCGGGTTGTAAACCACTAGGCTATAAATGGATCTTCAAGAAGAAGATGAAAGCCGATGGCACCATTGACAAGTACAAAGCAAGATTGGCAATCAAAGGATTTAGACAACAAGAAGGTCTATATTACTTTGATACTTATTCTACGCGAATAACCCCAATTAAGATGATACTTGCTATTGCCGCATTAAGAAATTGGAAAGTTCATCAAATGAATGTGAAAATGACATTTCTAAACGGGGATTTAGAAAAAAGTACTATACATGAACCAACCTGAGGGTTTCATGGCTCCTGGACTAGAGAGCAAAGTTTGTAGGCTTGTTAAGTCGTTATATGGCTTAAGGAAAGCTCCTAAACAAGGACATCAATTTTAACCATATCATGTAAGAATGTGGGATTTGAAATTAATGGATGTATTTGTGATCGATAGTATATATGTACTCCCATGTTTATACTTTATACATAGATGGTATAATTATCACTAGAAGTGATAAAAAGATAAACAAATCCACTAATGATATGTTGGAGTCAAGATTGACATGAACTTCATTAGTTGTTGAATATGGTTCTTGGAACTAAGGTCATGTGAACCAATATGGATTTGTTTTGAAGTCAAAAACATTATAAGGACAATATTCTTGAGAGGTTCAATGTGGGAGATTCTGACCTAGCTAGAATTCAATGACATCTTTTTAATTCTATTTAAAATAGAGGTAAAGATGTTGCCCATTTTGAATACTCAAAGAATATTGGGCATCTTATGTGTGTAATGACGTGTGTGTGACCTGAATTTATAACCAGATCAAGTATACCAGTAATTCAAGTGATGATCATTTGTATAGTATTACACTAGTACTGTGATACTTATGAAATTGCATTATGGAAGATATATGGCTACTATCAAATGATAGAGTAATGAAAATTTAGATTCTTACTTAAAAGAATCTAGATCCACTAGAGCAGATGTACTTACGCTAAGTGGGAAGCTATGTCTTGGAAATCTTGAAAGTATTTCAAAAAGATATTTATAGCTAAATCTATGATGAAATATGAATTTATCATTTGAGATAAATTTATAGAATATGAGAGATATTTACGTTAATTCGTAAAGGACATACCAAGATGGCGTAAACTGGTAATGACCATGTTTATAAAGTGTGATAGTCAATTGAATTTTGACAGAGCTCATATCATAATGTAAAACGGTAAGTCGAGAAATATTCATCATAGACGGTGATTGGTGTGACAACTACTCTCAAATAGAGTTATCACGATTGAATACGTAAAGTCAATGGATAACATCGCGGATCCGCTTACGAAACCCTTAAGAAAAAGAGTTAGTTAGAGAGTCGTCTAAAGGAATGTGACTAAAGCCCTTAAAGGAATGAGTTTCTATGAAGGAAAACCTAACTCAGTTGACTGGAGATCCCAAGATCTGGGTTCAATAGGATAACCTAATCATAGAAATGTGGGGGAAGTCACGTCAATATGGGGTGTTACTTAAAATTGTAGCATCCTAGTCCATTCCTATAACAAATGTGACTTGTTGAGGTTAAACATATGGCTTCAATGATTCAGGATGAAATCACAAAGCAAAATGATATAAGATGAAATCTCAAATCATATGTTTTTAATGATTCAGGATGAAATCACCTATATAAGAGAGAAGTAAGGTTGCTTCGAAGGGAATTATAGGGGGCGCAATTCCTAAGAGCTCTTGCAGAACTAGGCTAGTGCTCATGACCTTAACGGGCACGACTATGAGGACTTGACAAGGTCAGGGAGAGTCATGTGTGAGTGTGTATTGTCGTCTATGTAAACAGAGGCTGAGTTCAAGGACATCACATCTACTCAGATCTAGGAGGCTAAGTGTATCTCACAAGGGAAAGTTCAAAGGGTCACACGTACCTATCCTATGCAGGACTCAACCTTAATATTTTTTTTCGTCAATATTTTGTGTGTTTTTGACCGATTTCCATTCATGTGGGGAATTATTGGAAAAATATTTATGAAAATGATTTTTCACAAAGTTTGACATTATTTAATATATGTATATTTCATATATATTTATGTTAGCTTGTAGTTTTGTGTTCTCCTCGAGAGGTGCGCACGAGAAAGTATGTCTAAAATAGAGTTAATATGAGTGAGATATCGTGTCTCAAAGTGAGACACAAAATCTGGGAAAATAAACAATCCCACATCGCCTAGAATAAAAAGTGGGAGTATGTTTATATAGAAATCTTGATATTTGTTAATAAATTCCTTGGTTAGTTTATGCTCCCACACCTACGCGCGCGCAAGGGGGGTGCGGATTTCTGGATTTCTGGGCCAAAATGAGTTTGAAGCTTCTGAACTCATGCGCGACCTGCGGACACGAATGCAGCTCCGAAAACTCACCTATGCGCGAAAGTTTCGCTGCATATTTCGTTTCCATTTTTTCCAAATTTTTGTGTATCTATTTAATTTTAGAATTGATTTAAACTTTGTCAACAAGTTATACATAATCAATTAGATTAAATGGAAGATATCAACTCGATTTATTTTTTATGTGATATTCTGTCTTGGTGACCAAGACAGGTTTTCGCTATAAAATAAACTCTCCTCCTTCAGTTTTCAATATAGAAAAATCTGAGCTCCATTGCAGACGATTTCCAGCATCCTTTCGATCAGAAACATACTACTTTTCCGTATTTTTCAGGTAAGTTTGTCAGGTCCGGCTGTACAACAGCTTTGGACGTTGTACCCTGTGAAACAGACGGCGAATCTGTTTTAAGGGAATCGTGTTAAACACGAGCCTCGTTCCGACCTTTTACTGCTTTAAATTTACTTATCGATTATTTTTTTATATAGTGTCAGTTTTGTTTACCCTTTCTGTCTGTTATTTAATTTTCTGTCATTTATTTTCTGTTAATTTATTTATTGTATTATAATTCGATTTATATTAATAAAAGAGTAACAGTTTTCCTACAATAGTTTGGTACTAGCGATTTGATATGTATTCCAGCGGTTTGAGCACCTCATGTTTAGCGGTTTGAACAAAACAAGTAGCGGTTTGACCACAACTTGCATACTACTTTTGTGATTTGAACATAGCGGTTTGTTTCGAAGGTTACTAGCGATTTGGTCAAACAGATTTAGCGATTTGATACGAGTATAAGCAGTAGCGTGACTCATGTTCCATAGCGGTTTGATACAAGTTCCATAGCGGTTTGAGCATTTTAAGCTTAGCGGTTTGCCATAAATTTTTCTAAGCGGTTTGAGTAGACAGTGTTAGCGGTTTAATCCTAAATCTTACAGCGGTTTGACTTGGTTTGAGTTCATTCAGGTAGCGGTTTGATATTAGGGTTCGCGGTTTGAGTATTCAACGAAGAAGACATAATTTCAACGTTTTTTGGTTTTTCGAGTTTCGTCGTTCACGGGTCTTATAACATATACCATTAGAAAACCCAATCCTTCAACGATCCTAATAATGTGCTTTGTTTTTGTTGAAACATTCCAAATCAAAACCGAAAAAGAAAAAAAAAAACTACGTCTATTAACAAGGTAGAAGATGGAAGTGATGTAAACGTTTAAAAATGCATGTGACTATTTTCTACATATTAGTTAAAATTCTAATTTTACACTTTGATATTTTTGTTTTCAAAAAAGTACTTTAAGCTCTTAGTTTATAAACTTTATTACTTTTAGTCCTTAGTTTTAAAACTTTTTCAATCTTAACCTTTATTTTTTAAACATTTTCATTTTTAGCTTTTTCTCTTTTCAAAATTTTATCTAGCCTTTAATTTTAATAGTTTTTCACCATTAGTCTGTTATTTAATTTTTTGTCATTTATTTTCTGTTAATTTATTTAATGAATTATAATTCGATTTATATTAATAAAGTGTACATGTTTCCCAACACAAAGATCCTAAAATATTGGATCTGTGCTTTTTCTTCTTCTTGAACAAGTACTAGCAATTTGTCCCTTTCCTTTGCATATTTGTCCAAGCAATTTTAGCAGTTTGATATCTGCGGTTTGATCCCTAACTTCCTGCGCTTTGACCAAATTGCACAATCTGCGGTTTGGCATTCGAAAAGTTAGGTTTGACAAACCAAGGTGCGGTTTGACCATCACCAAAAGTGCGGTTTGAACTCTAAAAGAACGTGCAGTTTGAACTTACATGTTGCGGTTTGGCAACACAAGAACTTGCAACTTGATACTTTCAATAGTTGCAGTTTGATAACAGGTTCACTAGCCGTTTGATACATCTTGAGTAGCGGTTTGACCTCAAGTCAACTTAAGCCATTTGATTGAGCCTTCAAAGTTAGGCTATCCAACGAAGAAGACAAAGAAAACAACGTGTTTCGGGTTTTTTGGGTTTTGAGTTTCGGTTGTTCGTAGACCTTATAACAACTTCCATTAGAATCGTGATCTCTTATCGATCATCATACGTTATTCATATTATATCGAAACATAAACGAAGCAAAATCATAAACCCTAAAACCCTAAACGTTTTTAACATGAAGAAGATGACACATGTTTAAGTGCATGAAACATTTTTTAATATAATTTAAAATTTCAATTTTTCATTTTTAACCTTTTGTTTTCAAAAGATTACACTTTTAACATTAGGTTTTCAAGACTTTCCATTTTAACCCTTAGATAATACATAGTTTTACTACTAGTCCATAGTTTTAAAACTATTGTAGTTTTAACCTTTTACTTTTAAATCTTTTCACTTTTAGTCTTTATTTTTCAAATCTTTTATTTAACGTTTAGTTTAAAAATAGTTTTCACAACTAGTCCTTATGTTAGTTTTTTATATAATCGTTAATTAAGAACAAGTACTTTAACGTCAATAATGATTTAAACAAAAAACCAAAACATCACTTTACCTGCTTAATTAAGATCCTACAAATCATTTTCACTTCACATCACAGATAAAATGGAAACGAAAGATATTTTATCTTCGTGTTCGAATTCGGAAGAACAACACATGAAACAAATACAAGACAAAGCAAAAAAGAGTTGCATGGTATTTTTCGAATACTTCATTCACACCTTAAGCTTCTTTCAAACAACGACTTAAAAGGAACTCGAACCGAGTGTGGATTCAAACGGGCATTTGTAAAACTCTTTCGTCAAGATGTTCAAATTTTCACGGGCACAATGTTCCTAAACGTGGATCAACTAGAAAAGCAACTTGACAAAGAAGACTTTCAAGAGATTGGATCCATGGTTGCTTTTAGAGTACTCGAGACACAGTTTTAGAAGTTCATCAAGCCACAATTTTCTTTAGATGATGATGGTGGTCTAATGACACGCAAATACTTTCTAGCATACACTAGAACCGAGGTTCAACAATTCCGTGATACAATGATCAAACACATGGAATCTGTTAAGTCAATTAATAAAAGAGCACAGCATAAACAAGAGTATAACAGCAGGGTGAATGAAAGACAGATGCAGACAACAGAGGAAAAGGTTGATACGAGTAATGCATTAGATGCTAGTTTGGTTGACACAGAAAGCAATAGGACATAATCAGGAGAGCAAGATACAAGTAGCAGATCAGGGAATGATGCACATGCTGATGATGCAGATATCAGACCCACATATGATGAAGAGCCAATGGTTGAGGTACAAACAACTTCTGAAATTAATGTATTTGCTACAGGACAACAGCATATTGGGCAACCTAAAGTCAATAATGAAGGAGAGGTTGACCAGAATGCTGAACAATGTCATGACAAACGTCCTTTACTTGCTAAATTAACTGATAACAAGAAAACTGAACTCTCAAATCAATCTCTCAAATATGAAAATATTTGTCTCAAAAGACCATTGCCTAGATTCAAAAAGATTTTTCAAAACTAGAAGCACATTGTATTAATCTTGAACTACAATTGCAAAACAATATTTTAAAATCAGGGCAACATGGTCAATTTTTAAAAGAGAGAAGTAATGAAGCCAAAGTTAAACATGACATAGATGTAATTTACACAATGAACATCGAATTGGAACATAAAGTGGCTGAATTACTTAAGGAAAATGAGACTTTGAAGAATTATTACAAAGAACTGTATGATTCAATCAAAACAATGAGAGCTAAGACTATAAAACATACAACTTCTTTGATTACTACTAATGCTGAGTTCAAAGCTCAACTTCAGGAAAAGGGGTTTGCAATTGCAACATTAAAAATAAGTTAAGAAAATTAACAGGAAACAGTGTGAATACTAAGTTTATAAAATCATCAATCTTAGGGAAACCGGTTTTACAACCACATAAAAACCAATAAGTTGTTAGACAACCGACCGCGTTTAAGTCTGAGCGACCTAGAATTTCAAAACCACGGTTTTCCTCCTAAGTTGATGTGAATAACGATTTGTCAAAACCAGTCACTACACATTATTTGCCTAAGGAAAGAGAATATGCTGTTGTAAAACCTCATCATGTGATTGCATCTAGAGAATCTAGGAATAGCTCAAAGAACATGCCAAGATTTAGTTCAAATGACATGGTTCATAATCACAATCAAGATAAAGCTAAGAAAAAGACACAAGAAAGTGGTAGGAACTCAAGACCTAGTCTGATGCATTCTGCTAGATCACAAAGCACAGCTAATGATTGCACACCAAAACCTAGGAGCAATACTCAAACATCTAGGAATTGGCCTGCATCTAAGAGTAGTTGCGTTACGACAAAGACTGTGCCCACATCAGAACACTCTAGGAATTTTAGAAATTTTTCTGACTCAAAACACTTTGTTTGTTTGACATGTCAGAAATGTGTCTTTGATGCAAATCATGATTCTTGTGTAACAAAATTCTTGAATAATGTCAACTCACGTGCTAAGGTACCATCCCACAAGACAACAAAAAGATACAAACCCGTAGAGCAAATAGGGATTGCAAAGAAACCAGACAGATAGATCCCTACAAGACATAGGTTTACTATCAAAAAGACTTCCACTGTGCATAAGAAAACAATGACTCCTAGATTTTTTTATAGGTGGAACCGACAGGTAGAATTTTCAAGACTGTTGGTCTTAGATGGGTTCCTACTGGAAATATATTCACCTCTAGCACAACCAAGGTTGACAGTGAACCCCCACATGGTTCCAATACAGATATAACTAATCTTCATGAATACATACAAAATCTTGATTCATGTGCAGGTACATCCATCAATGTTAAGGAGAAACAAACTCTTGATTTGAGTGCAGTACTCCTTTCAATCTGAAGAACGAAAGAATCAAGGCATTGATAAAAGAAAATGTGATATCTGGGAGACCAAGGTTACATGGGATAGCTTTGATACAAGAGGTATCCGCTAGACCATCGACCCAGGGGATTCGAAGTTTACTTACTTCTTGATTTTATTTTATTTTATTTCTTGTAAATATTTTTGAAAAAGAAAATATAAAAATATAAAATCTATAAAACCAAATACAAAAATATAAAATTTCAAAAAGAAAAATACAAAATCAGAAAATCAAAAATTTCAAAAAGAATCTTCTCAACATGTCGCTTGGAATCAATAACATTTTCGTACCCAGAAATGTCAATTAACATTGACACGGGTGTGTAAATGAAGTTCGAGCAAGAGTTTCAAAACATGTCATTTCTAATTTTCTTAATGGCTTATGTGCAAATCAGTAATAACCCGGACCTCAAAGAAAGAAAAGTTTATCTATAAAGATAACTTATCCTCATAACGAGAAAATCAACTTTTCTCGGTCTTGAGTAGTTCTTACAAGACATTCAAAGTTTTAAGCTCAAGAAAAGGAAAGTGTACGCATAAGTGCATTTATCCTTAGCGTTAGAAGATAAGTCTTTTAACATGTGGTTTTTCAAAAGTTGAACATAATTTTTTAAGAATTTCTCAATGACAATTCAAAATCTTTCAAAATTGTGTGTTCAACACTCCATCCCTCACAAAGTTTTCAAAGACAATCACTTTCTAACAAATGATATCATTTTTATAAATGAGTCAATTGTTGAGGGGGAGTTTTTCGAAAAACAAAGTTTTAATGTTTTTGGATACATCATCTCACGACAATTCTTATGTATTCAAAATATTATCAAAAGTCTTTCGATTACAACTCATTAATAATAATGACAACTCAATAGAATGTTTGTTATAAGATGATCTAGTGTTTTAGATAATTTTTCAAGAATTCTTCAACGACAATTCATAATCTTTTAAAATTGTGTGCTCAACACTGTCACACCCTCAATTTTATATTCTTTTTACAAGTTGGTATCATTTTCTTTGGTGTCAAACATATGTAAAATAAAGGGGGAGCAAGAAGAAAAAGTTTCACGTAATTCATGCTGTAACATTTTTCTCCCCATGGAATTTTCATGACAAATTTTAATCACTTGGTATTTTAAAGACTAAATGAAGTAGTATTTAAAATAAGAGGAGAAATGCAATTAAAATGTGATCAAGAATATAACAAGTGATCTAAAAGACTCAAAGTTCTTTATACTCTTACCCACATGTGTAAAACACTTTCGTTTATCGATGCACGTGTGAAGGGGGAGTTTTTCCAAAAGATAAAACTTTCAAAGTGTTAAACATTTTGATATTTTATCAAACACTTTGATTGATTTTCAATGGTTTTATGGCGAAGGTCAAATACTTAACAACCTCTTAATTCATGACAATTCTGAAGTCATAAGGTGGTTAGGTTAGGTATTAGTCTTATGATCCAGCCAGAACCAGAGGGATCTACCCAAGGACAATCCATCGTTGAAATAACAGTCCTTAGTTATGATTGGAGACGAATGAGAATAAGGGAAGAATGTCGACTAAGATTGAGCTAACACTAGAATAATCACAACAAGGTGTTAGTAATAATGTCTTAGTAAGCATTGAATGGGTTGAAGAATGAAAAAGAAATGTATGGATAAAGGGTGAAAAGAAAGAAGCCCTCTACACAATTTAGGCAGAAACCGGGTCAATACATATGCTATCGGTTTTCACAAAGACGAATTCTGGTATTGAAGGCAAGACATCATGGAACCAGTGATGCACTGCACAACCCTTCACAGCCATTTAAGTTTCTCTCAAAAGATACTTGTCTCATTTGTCACGGAGATACACACGACTTCTATTGACTTTCTCACTCCGAGTTAGTTGATATTGAAAAGGTGGCAATCCGCTCCAGCCTCTGATTACTAAAACCAAAATGCACAAATAGAGTCTAGAGCCAAGAGATCAACAAATAAATTTTATTAGGACACATTTCATGACAAACACTTGTTGAACACCATTAAGTTCACAAGCTATTAACAAGAGTCCTACGCATTATCCTTAGGATTATGCCAGAACATCTGAGTGATACTCTTTAGTATTCATAGTGATGATGGAAATCCTTCTAGAGACAACATCAAATAGCTCTACGGTAGGTGACTTGCGAGATTCTATATGAATCAAACTTGTGATAACTATATATCGATGATTGGTCCACTAAATGAATTGATGATTTAATCAGAAAGATAGTAACTATCTGATTCACTCATATCGTGCTGTCTGCTTTGAGACGTTCCAGTATTGAGAACAAGCAAGTGCGGTAAATCTAATGCATCTGTGTTAGAGAATCTAACACTTTAAGCTGGAAACCCTGTTAAGGAGGTTCTTCTAAATTGAACCTACCTGATCATAGGTACATTATTTATACTGTAAAATGGTCCTCACAGAACCAAAGGTTAACGTTACCGAAATAGACGAATGACAAAGACAAAATTCGTCCATATCTGTTGTTTATTACTAACATTTAAATGCAGGTACTGACGGTGGTGTAATGACCTCATTCCAGCGACGTCATATTCATTACCACATGCTCATGCTCAAACTACAAAGACATAGTATAAGCATCAAGATTTAAAGAATCAAGAAAGCCTAAGTTTAAAGACAAAGACTTCCGCAAACTCTGATATTAAAGATCTTCCTAAATGAAATCAAGATTTTCAAGACAAAAGTTATCAAGGGAGATTGTTAGCAAGCTTTTAAGATGATGCAAAGTATGAGCATGTTGGTCAAGACACAAGATCACAAGATGGCAAAGTCGAAAAAGATAAACAAGGATAAAGATTTAAAGATTTCAAAACTAAAGATAAAGTTAAAAGACAATGACAATGGCTCTAGATCAAAGATCACACAGCATGAAGGAACAAGCCTATAACAAATATAAAGTCCAAGACCAAGACTCAAGAACTCAACAACAAGACAATCTTAAAGACATTGCTTAGGGGGAGATTGTTAGCCTCAAAATATTGAGTCGAACAAGGAATCGCGGTCTTTAATTAGTAAATGTTGTAATAGTCTAGTTACGTGTATCGGGCTTATTATTTAATCTAATATTGTATCTGTTGCGGGCTTAAGCCCAATATAACCGAAGCCTGACCCATTAAGCAAAACCACTCGGCCTAACAAAAGCCTCATATAGGCCGGTCCCCTTAGTGGTATAATCAACCACACAAAAACGATACAAACAAACTGCGTTCCTACTCTTCAAACAAGATGATTGAAGAGAAAAGAACCCGAACAAAGGAAACACGAAAAAAAAAAACGAGTAAAGTACACAACGAGAACTTAGTATGTGATTATCGGCAAAGACGGAACTATTTGAGGGCAAAGGGTGGTTGTGCCCCCCCCCCCCCCCCCCCCTCACAACAAAAAAATTTTGCATTGTAACTATTCAATTTTTAAAATGTATTATATATATATGAACATTTACCATTATGCCTCCTGAAAACCAATAACGTATACGATTTATCTAAGGCATTTTTGTGTTTCTTTACCAAACAATTAAACAAAACTAAAAACGTGGTCTTTGGGGGGGATCCGTTAAAAATAGTCTTCGTAATTATTATGTCATGACTCATTGACTGTCTAGCACATAACTGGGGGTTTACAATCGACAAACAAGTTAATGAAAAAATCGTCTTATGAATGCGTAATTGAGCAATTTATAATCTTAAAGGTTGTCAAGCGAGGCGGTACTTATTTCACCGTGTCATGGTATCTTTTTGCTTCTTTTAACTATATTTTGATATATCGCTTTTTGGATCTAAACTATTTTTTGAGTTATTGTGTATTTCTTGTCATTAATTGGTACATATACATTATAGTTTTTGTCTCGGCCCCCCTGATAATACTGCTCAAGTTCCGTCCCTGATTATCGAAAAAAAAAATTGAGCCCCCCTCAACAAAAATTCGTGGCTTCGTCCCTAAACTAATTGTTTTAACCATTTAGTTAACAATCTTTTACTCTGATAAACAAATGCAATGGTAATAAAAAAAAGTTTTCAGCCCAAGCTCGAACTCGTGATCATATGCTAGAATCGGTATTTGTTTGCTTGCTTTTTCTAACGACGTTGGATGCTATGCATATAATGCATATATATAAGATGGATAAAAGAGCTTCACGATGATAAAGTTCATAAAGATTATAATATCTCATATCACTAAAGTATAAACTTTTGTCCTCTAAACATAAACTTTAAACGACTTTTATGATGATTTCATATCATTCAAATAACACTAATAGAAAGTTCATTAAATTTACACATTTTAAACTAAAGTTATTTTTAAATAAAATATGAAATGGGATATTTAATACTCTTGTCTCAAAATTATTATTCTCGATAAAAAAACACAGTTTAAGAAAAATACATTTATTACTGTTTTATCGCTCTTATTTTTTAGTTAAATGACAGTTTTACCCTTAATTAATTAATTAGATTTTCTTCAAAAATTGTAATAATAATTTTAATAAAGAAAATAATATAGTAAACTTGATCAAATTTATCTATTTATTTTTAATAATAACAATTGAATTTAAATATTTAAAAAATAAACGTAAAATATTAATTTCAAACAGAGAAAATAGTAAATTAATATACTTAACCTTTATATCAAATTCCAATGATTGTCCCATGAAAAGATTTTGTAAAAATCCAATAATTGAAATAGACAATTGATTGCTCTTATTTTTACATTTATGTTAAAACTAAAATTTACATTAAATATAACATTCTAAATTTAATGTTACTTTTTATATCAATAAAAATAAGCATTGAGAAGAGATTACTCAATAACAATTTAATATATTCTACATTATATTCAAATTCCCAAGAATAGCTCGAATCAAAAATTTAGTAAAGTCAATGTGTGAAAATAGACCAATTTGATCATTTCATATATATTTACAAAGTGTCTACTAATAAGTAACTTTTGATGTCAACTGGGAAGAAAGTTATGAAATATTATTATATCTTTAAAAGAAGTTTCGTTGTTCTTTCTTTTATCTTAAAACTTAATAAATTAAAAAGTAAAACTAATAAATTTAAAATTTCAAAAATGGTCGTTCTTTCGGATTTTATCGTGGCGTTCTGATTCTCAGACGGCCGGCGGGCTATCTTCTTAAACTATTAGAAGATAAATAGGCCCAACCACAAGCCGGGCGTGGGCCTAATCATCTAATACCCCGCACTCCGATGCGGCGAAATCGCAAAAAACTCACAAAACCGGGCTGGGACTAGGTATACATCTAATACTAACAACATTTCAAAATAAAAAAATGAAATTATGATCCGAAATAAATTAATACATACTCGGTTTCTAAGAACAAATGTGCACTATACGGTTAAAAGGAATTATCACTATAACTATGTGGTGCTATTAAAAAATCACTTGATAGGCACGGTACTGGGCAATACTTTCAAGGTAGTTTTTTACAAACAATCCACAACTTACCCACCCCTATGTGTAGTGTAAAAATATAACTAGCTTTTGTGCATTTATAGACAAATTTTAACCGGACGACAATATATACAGGGAATGAAAATATAGTTGCAACAGTGTTTTGAAACCCGGTTGACCCGGCAGGGGTCAAACCGGTTGAACCCGGTTCTGCGCCGTAAAACGGGTTGAATTAACGGGTTTCATATTTTTGAAACCTGGTTAGACCCGTCGGGTTTGACGGGTTGGGAGTATGACCGGGTCAACCCGGGCCATGGACCGGCCGGGTTCTGGTTTTTTCTAATTTTTTTATATAAAAAACAAGGTTGATTGTATATATGTGTACGTAATTTTAATTTTACATGTTATATTGGTTAATAAATAATTTTTAGGCTTAATATATGAAATATTTTATGATTTATATACATATTTTCTTCTAATTATATTGAATAAATATTATAAATATATATATTTTGTTAAAATCGGGGTTGACCGGCGGTTCACAACGGTTGAAACGGGTAACCCTGGTTGACCCGATGATTCGAACGGGGTCGATTCAAAAACCCTGGTTTTCAAAAACATTGGGGGGGGGGGTTGCAAACTAATTCTTATTAATTTTACATCGATAATTAATACACATGTAGTCAATCTCTCTATTACATATACATATTTCAAAAAGTTAGCCAATCAATGTATCCACACAACACATAAACAAATCAAACATGAAAATGAATTTGATTGTCTCAACTTTTTGTCTTTCTCATGATCATCAAAGGTAAAATTCGGTTTCATTTTTCTTTGTTATGACTTATAAGAGAAGGAAATGAATATAGTGTAGAAAATGGTAAAAAGGTTTCAATAATAGTCAACCTTGGCCAATACGTTTTGTTAAATTTTCTTACCTTTTTTAACAAAGTCTAAGTCTGAAACCGGGATTATTTTAGTCCTTTAGTGTCTTGTTCTCGCCAAAATCTTTCTCGACCGTCCTACTTTTTCATGTAGTGGTATTAGTTAATATGTCGTTAAAAGATAATTAAAATCGCTCAACATGAAAAAGTCTATAGTTTCATTATGTTTTATCTATTTCTCCTTATGTCACGTAATGGGGTTTTACGCGAATTTGTTAGAAAATCAATTTTACATGCTATATCATCTAATGAATCATATAACTGTTGATGTAAATCTCACGTATGGAGTCGCGCAATGTGGTGGCATATTGCCATGAGGAAAAATATTATGAGTGCATGAAATTGCATGGAGAACATTATATGAGTGCAGAGTGTCATCTTGTAGACGACATTACACTGGACGTGGACTATTGTCAATGTCATTACAAATGTTACGGGAATAATTAATTGTAAAATATTAATAATTGTTATGAATAAAAAATCTTGTTTAGAGATTCTTTAAAGTTGACGGATATTGTTGTTGAATCGATTAAATAACACAAACTTAATAAGAAACACATCAAAGTTTAAGCCTTAAGGTATTAAAAATTGATAATCTTGTACATAAGCCTAATAGATTGAAAAAAATTTAAACGAGATTAAATTTAACTATCCATCCATCCCAAAATAATTGAACAATTTCGAATTTCTCAAGTCTTTGTTTTTCAATTTCGGGGGATTTAAATATTTTGTTTATGTTATATAATATTTGTAAGTAAACATGTACACTTTATTAATATAAATCGAATTATAATTCAATAAATAAATTAACAGAAAATAAATGATAAAAAATTAAATAACAGACAAAAAGGGGTAGAAGTAGATACAGACACTATATAACGATGAGTAAATAAAAGCAGTAAAAGGTCGTGGAACGAGGCTCGTGTTTAACACGATCCCCTTAAAAAAGATTCGCCGTCTGTTTCACAGGGTAAAACGTCCAAAGCTGTTGTACAGCCGGACATGACAAACTTGCATGAATTCACGGTAGCGTCGTTGTTTTGATCGAAAGGATGCTGGAACTTTGGTTGCTATGAGCTTTGTGTTTTTGGTTGTAGTATAATAAATGAGAATTTTGTTTATAATTTATCTATACTAAAAACCTTGTCTTGTTTTCAAGATTCAATATTATTACCATAATTAGACAAATATGTTTTAAAACTATATATAGATGTTCTATATCTTTTATAACACAAAACTATTTATAAAATCATTCTGTAAGACTTGTTCAATAAGTCTATATCTATTCTTAAAATAGATTTACAAAATATTCTTAAGACTTTTTGAATAAGTCTATATCTATTCTTAAAATAGATTTACAGAAAATTCTGGAAAAAGAAACCCATCCTCACTTTCTATCTTGAGCGATGTAGGAGGATAAATTTTTCAGATTTTGTGTTTCAAGTATGACACTTTGAGACACGATATCTCATTCATATTATCTCTATTTTGGACATACTTTAGCTCGTTGTGAAGCTCTCTTCAAGGAGAACGTAAAACTCCAAGCTAATATAAATATATATAACATATATTAAATAATGTCAAAACTTTGCAAAAAGTCATTTTGCAATACTATTTTTCCAACAACCCCCCACATGAATGGAAATTGGTTGAAAAACAATAAAGTTTAGACAAATCTTTTGCGGTGTAGTTCTGCCATAGGATAGGTAGGTGTTTGTTGATGTTTTCGAGTATCATTTTCAGGTGAAGTTAATGATTGATAAGGTTGTGGTGCATGTAGCAGACTTTTAGAGAATCCCGTAGGTGTCTTGTTTGAGAAGTCTTGCTTTTGATGTATGTTATGGATTTCTTTTCTTGAGGATTAGAGTTAAGATTGTATGGACCCCTGTGTGGGCTTTTGGTTGTAATAATTGGCGACTATGTGTTGTGTTCTTGGATGGTCATCATGACACTTTTCAATAATGCATTTTAATTTTCTCTATTTTGTATCTAGTGTTATTATTAATCATTATGTTGCATTCCTGTGTTTCCGTCGCTGACGGGGTGTGACATCCGGCTGTACAACAGCTTTGGACGTTGTACCCTGGGAACAGACGGAGAATCTGATTTAAGGGAATCGTGTTAAATATGGGCCTCGTTCCATGACCTTTTACTGCTTTTATTTATTTATCGTTATATAGTGTTTGTCTTATGCTTCTACCCCTCTCTGTCTGTTATTTAATTTTTTGTCATTTATTTTCTTTTAATTTATTTATTGAATTAGAATTCAATTTATATTAAGAAAGTGTACATGTCTCCCTACAATATCCGCAATGTTATCCATTGACTTTACGTAGTTAATCGTGATAACTCTATTTGAGAGAAGTTGTCGCACCAATCACCGTCTTTGATGAATATGTCTCGACTTACCGTTTTACATTATGATATGAGCTCTGTCAAAATTCAATTGACTATCACACTTTATAAACATGACCGTCACCGGTTTACGCCATCTTGGTATGTCCTTTACGAATTAATGTAAATACCCCGCATATTCTATAAATTTATCTCAAATGATAAATTTATATTCCATTATAGATTTAGCTATAAACGTCTTTTGAAATAATATTTCAAGATTTCCAAGACATAGATTCCACTTAGTGTAAGTACACCTGCTCTACTGGATCTAGATTCTTTTAAGTAAGAATCCAAATTTGCATTACTCTATCATTTGATAGCAGCCGGATATCTTTCATTATGCAATTACATAATTGTCATAGTACTCGTGTAATACTATTCAAATGATCATCACTTGAATTACTGGTATACTTGATCTGATTATAAATTTAGGTCACACACACACACACATAAGATGCCCAATATTCTTTGAGTATTCTAAATGGGCAACACCTTTACATCTATTTTAAATAGAATTAAAAAGATGTCATTGAATTCTAGCTAGGCCGGAATCCCCCACATTAAACCTCTCAAGAATATTGTCCTTATAATGTTTTTAACTTCAAAACAAATCCATATTGGTTCACATTCCAAGAACCATATCCAACAAGACAACAACTAATGAAGTTCATATCAAATCTTGACTCCAATATATCATTAGTGAATTTGTTTATCTTCTTATCACTTCAAGTGATAATTATGCCATCTATTTATAAACACAAGAGTACATATATACTATCGCTCACAAATACATCCATTAATTTCAAATCCACATTCTTATATGATATGGTGAAAATTGATGTCCTTGTTTGGGAGCTTTCCTTAAGCCATATAATGACTTAACAAGCCTGCAAACTTTGCTTTCTAGTCCAGGAGCCATGAAACCCTCAGGTTGGTTAACTTTTAGTACTTTTTTCTAAATCCCCGTTTAGAAATGTCATTTCCACATTCATTTGATGAACTTTCCAATTTCTTAATGCGGCAATAGTAAGTATCATCTTAATTGGGGTTATTCGTGTAGAATAAAAATCAAAGTAATATAGACCTTCTTGTTGTCTCAATCCTTAGATTGTCAATCTTGCTTTGTACTTGTCAATGGTTCCATCGGCTTTTATCTTCTTCTTGAAGATCCATTTATAGCCTAGTGGATTACAGCCCGAAAGTAAATCTACGAGCTCCTAAGTATGATTTTGAAAAATAGAATATATTTCACTTTTAATGGCTTCTTTCCATTGAGACATTCCAAGGAAGTTACTGCTTCTCGATAAGAGGTAGGTTCATATTCTACCATAAAAGAAATAAAATTGGTCCAACCGATTTCTCGGTTCTTGCTGTAACACCCCCAAAATGGGCCACAGCGGAATATGATGTTCCGGGGGTATTACTTCATAGATCAATAGTACAAGATATGAGAACGACAATTATAAGGGTCGTTTAAG
>BQNB010097311.1:13444-25415 GCA_026074375.1 Tanacetum coccineum | reverse complement strand
TCCAACTGATCGCCATGTCTGTATTGTAAATATGCAGTTACAAATAATCCAGCCAAAGCAATAGGAATTAGACCTAACACGATTCCAAATAGAAAAACTTCAATCATTTCAATTTGTTTGAAAGGAGAAAAAAGAGGTAATATCTATACTTCAATATTAATCTTAATTACCATGAATCTCAATGACCAAGAATTGGCAATTGATACGGTAAGTAACTAAAAATATACTTAAGTTCGCGGAAAGATTTTCTTTTATGAATTGTGCAATTAATTTCAAATAAGTCGTATCTTGCTCAGACCAATTCCGGTGAGACTCATATTCCAGCCAACTTTTTTTTAAGATAGGTGGCATTGATGTTACCGGATATTATTTTAGTTCTTTTGTGATTCTGTTAAACTTTGCTCATCAACACCATGATTGAACTTGTAACGACTACATTTACGCTTCCACAACAGTACTTCATGATGCAACAAAAATGTTATCATGTTTGATTTACCGCCTTTTCATTTTCTCATCCTCTCTTGAGAGAAAAAAACAAATCTTACTTTATAAAGAGATAAAATAACAACAAATCATTCCATCTATGTGGATAATGAACACAGTGAACTGCTTCACCACCACTGCTTGACTTGGTCTTTCATTTCTTGGTTTACTAATATAATTTTTTTTTAAATTGTTAACAGAACAACTATTTTTAGCCACTCTTAAACTGTGGTGACATGTGCAATCAACCACCACTGCAGGTCTATAGTACAACCACCTCCCCACTCGTTACCACCACTCATTACAACCACCACCGACCTCCACCTCGCCATACGGTACTAAAAGAATACTATGGGACATGATCTTTTGGGATTTAACAGAATATGTCATATGAGGGTAGGGAAATCAAGATGGTCATTAACTATAGCTATAGTTGGTAATAAAGAGAGATAATTATAATTATAAATACGTGACTAATACACTGTCGTTTTGACAGTGGGTCAGGTGCTACAGTATCGGACTCCTATTTTAGGTCAGCCTGATTTTAGTAGGAGGGAAAAAAAGTAGGAGGAAAAAAAAATTACAAAAGTTCCGATTTATTCAGATAAAAAAAATACCCGCAGAAACATTTTCGATACCTAATAACTTTAAAATAATCGATATGGTCACAAACGTACAACCCATTATATTAAAAAAAAACCATATAGCAAAAAAAAAACAACACTTTAAACATGAGGCCCAACACATAAGTCATATAAAAAAAATTATTACTAATATACACATTTGTCGACAAACTAGCCTAAAATTCGCATAAAATGTGGCCCAAAGTAAAAAAAAAAACTAGCCCAAAATTAGCCTGAAATCTGGCCCAAAGTAAAAAAAAATACAAAACGGTCCCTCAACTTTTAACTATTTACGATTTTCTTACAAAAAAAATCCCGTAAAAAATTAACAAAAAAAACACGTCAAGTTTTTATTGTTCACAACTTTTTTACATTCATCGGCCCAAATAAAAAGATATCGAACCGTCCCAAAAAAAGAAAATATTCGGGAAAAAATTAACCCGTCCCAACGCAAAAAAAAAGCAAAAAAAAAACTTTCCCGATCATTATGAAAAAAAGGATAACTATCGGGGAAAAAATTTGCCAAAAAAAAAACCCAAAAATAGCCTAAAATCTGGCCCAAAGTAAAAAAAAATACAAAACGGACCCTCACCTTTTAACTATTTACGATTTTCTTACACAAAAATTCCCGTAAAAAAATTTACAAAACCGTCCCAAAAAAAGAAAATATTAGCCCGTCCCAACGCAATTTTTTTTCCCCGGATCATACAAAAAAAGAAAATATTAAAAATTAGCCCCGCATAACGCATCGCCCAAAAAAACCCCCTGAAACGTAAAAAAAATTATTCAGGAAAAAATTAGCATCGCCGCAACGCGCGGGTTCATTTGCTTGTTAATATTAAAGATGAGCGTATTTTGTACTTTTTATCATATTAATAATAAGACAAGACATCAAATACATCATTAAAGAACAATGTCATATCAAAGAACAAAAGAACACAACCTAGCTATTCATTTTCATCAAATAATAAAAAACCTCATTTTTCACCTCTTTTTTAAAAATTAAATATTTTGCAAACGACAAAAAATACACCATCGCGACGAGAATTAAATCACCTTTCTATAAAGGGGCACTTTTATATAGTTTCGACGAACTTTTTTCGAATTTTTTTTTTCAGTCACGTCTGCAAAAAATCACATGTGATTTGTAGCAGAATCACATGTGATTTCATAAAATCACATGTGATTTTTCCAGACGTAACTAAAAAAATTGATTTCATTTAAATAATGTTAAATCTTTGTTTGGAAGTAAGAAATTGTTTACGTTTGTTGTATTTTAAAATATAAAGTCTAGGGTTATTTGTTTAATTTTTAAAGTTATAATAAAAACCTATAAATTTATAAATTTACACTTAACTCCATATAATTTATTTAAAATTAAACCACTAAAGTTTTATTAATTACCTCCTCTTTTTTCAAGTTTTTGTTTTCACAAATTTGACACATATATTTTTATGTGTTTTTTTTTCTCCATCAGATTTCTCCACCAAATTTTTTTAATTTTGACCAAATTGATTCAATTTTGACTTTTTATTGACCAATCAGATCGCACGATTTTGCCTACGTGGCAAAATCAAGCGTTTTGATTGGTCTAATTTTTTTTTCATAAGATTTAATCTGATAGAAAACTCTAAAATGATGTAATTCTTTTATTATATAAAAAATTTATATAAATATAGATTAAATAAAATACAAACAAATAGAAAGAGTCCTATGATTCAGATTTTTTTCCTATTTGATATATTCGAATGCTTTTTTTCACTGATCTTTTATCAATTGAGTTTTTAATTATTAAATAAAGTTACACATAGTGATCACCATATAAAGTAACGTCATTATCAACCCACCCACACACTATTACCCCACCACCTCATTATCCCTTTCCCATAAAAAAAAATACAACCTGCACATTTAGTAAGAAACCATACGAAATATGCAAAAAATTACCACTAGAAGTTAAGAATCTAAAATTGATTTGTCACTTTCAATGTTTGGTGCGTTATTTTTGGTGTGGGGTTGAGTATGTTGGGCTAATTGGTTGTGGTTTGGTCCCCGGTTATTGAGTATTTTGTTATTGAAAGTATGACTCAAGATCAAACTCATTTACCGGTATAAAATCTTTTTTTGTACCATTTACATTTTTTTATATAAATTTTTTAGTTTTATATATAAAGATTCTATTTTCGTCTTCTCTAACAAGACATAACGAAAATTTTCCTCTTGAATAGCTCATATTTAATTACAAATGTGGAAGACTAACTCGCTATATTTCTTAATTTATAGAAAAAATTGTCCCAAATAGATAAGAAAATCTCAATGAAATCTCAAATGGATAAGGAAACGTATTTCTGAACGTAATCCGAAAATCTTTTTTTTGGCATTTAGTAAATACGGTGCGCTATATACATATTTTGCGCACCAAATATGACGTGACATCATTTCATTGGTTTATAAATTAAATATGGTGCTCAAAAGCTACTTGGTATATCACATTTATATTATGGTGCGCTATATACATATTTTGCGCACCAAATATGACGTGACATCATCTCATTGGTTTATAAATTAAATATGGTGCTCAAAAGCTACTTGGTATATCACATTTATATTTTCGTGCGCTATATACATATTTTTCGCACCAAATATGACGTGACATCATCCTATTGGTTTATAAATTAAATATGGTGCTCCAACATATTTTATTTTCAATTTGGTGCGCTAGTGTGTACTTTGGTGCGCAAAATGTGTTGACTGCGCACTAAATTGGCCAAAATCTTAAATGCGGTTTGAATACATCATTTTACGTAAACACCCTATAAAATACGTCTATTTATTTAATTTCCTCTTTAAATTATGAGTGAGACAAAATTTAATATAGATTCTTCACTTGTTGATCACTTTGACAGTGACTCAAATTCAAACTTTATTTCTTTAAAGGATAACTTTTCAGACTTTGACCAAAGTAATTGCACTTTAATCTATCCTCACATGAAAACTATATTTTCGTATTTAATATGTACTACGTAGTAAATTATATGTAGACTAATTATAGACGTTTTTTTATAGGCGTTCTAAAATTTTAAGACGAGATATTACATAAAATTAGACGTGTACCCGTATATAGCGACGTGATTTATAGCGGCAAATAGTTATAGTATATATTTTGTGGTTTAGTGTTTCATTTATGTCTAGCAATTGACATAAGCAAATTTTCGTCTATCATCCGAGATGACAACACATCATTCCGGTTCCACTTTAAAAAATTGGGGTTAAAATTTGGATCGTGTTTGAGAACATGATTGTTATGAATTTGTAATAAAGAAAAATATGATAAAGATTAGGTAATGTTAGCCTCAAAATATTGAGTCAACAATAGAAGTCATTCTACAAAGTAGTCTCAGTCATGAATTAATATTCGTTGAAATAGGCTAGAAGGGTAAAGAGCTCGTTATGTAATCTAATATTGTAAGCATTATGGGCTTAAGCTCAATCAAAACCGAGCTCGGCCCGTGTTACTAAACCTAGGCGTCCAAGTATTAGCTAGGTAGTATAAGTACCTCCTCTCCACACATGGAGAGGGGTTGCTTGTTCATTTGTAAACTTTCTCACGTATTGAATAATCATTCCACTTTCTCTCTCTAAACCCTCATCTCTTTTCTATCTTATTTTCCTTATTTGATTCTTATACAAATGAAGTGATCATGGTTTGAATGAGACTATCATGTGGTATTAAGAGCCTTGGGTGGGTTTAGTGTTCGATTGTGGTATTTGTTTGCGAGCTTATCCGATTTGTGGCATTTGTAATAGTTTTTGAAGGTATTTTTATATGGAAGGTAAATAAAAGATTTGAAGTTTTGAAGGAGTAGTTTGGGTATTAAAAATTACTCAATTTAAGTTTTAAAAGAGTAAGGAAAAGATATTTTTGCTATATATGTAGTATAGATATGAGTACCTTTCTTGTCCGATTTGTGATTCTGATGTCGAAAATATAAGCCACACTTTGTGGTTTTGTTCTCTTCCTACTTCAGTCTAGCATCGGGTCTTTGTGTGGTTAGACTTGCAAACTCCTACGTAGCGTTTGGTATGCTGTAATCAAAGTAGGAATGGAAACGATTATTACGATAGAATGGAAAAAATCTTGTTTGTTTACATTTATAGGTAGTAATGATTCATTCCAAGAAATGACCTATTCCATCAAAATCATTCCTTAGGGGTCCCCTAGTTTTTTTCCATTCCATCCCGTAATGGAATTAAATTACATAAAACCCCATCATTAATTAACCACATTAAATAATTTCTATCATCAATGGGGTATTTTAGTCTTTTTATTATCGATTCCGTTACGCCTTATCATATAAACCAAACATGATTAATAATGGCAATGAACCATTCCATTACGTCTTTTATTCCATTAAGTCGTTTATTTCATTCATTTAACATTTCTTTCCATCCTACCAAACGGCCATCCTACCAAACGAACCCCTAGTCCACTAGTCCTTCTCAACCTACAGGATTCATATTCATTTGGTATAGACGCCATGCACATTTTGCCTTCTCTGGAAATTCTATCTTGGTCTTGTTATTTTGTGGAGTTGTACTCTGGTCTTTGTGGAATTACCGTAACGAGACGATATTTGGCACTTCTTCCATGATCGCTATATAATTTATTTGATAGATTGTTGATTTGTTCTTTTAGGGGGTTGTGTCTTTTTTTGGGAATATAATGTGTCTTCCATTTCTTGAAACATTTAGCTTCAAATACCCTTTAAATGGTTCTTCTTTTATATGTTTTCTAGCTCCTTGCTAGTTTTTAATATGATTTCCCTGCTGATTTAAAAATAGATCTGAGTTCCTTTCAATATTTGTGTCAGCTTGTCTGGATTGTACAGTTGTCTTTTGTGTTCAAGTTGGTTATAAAACAAGGGACACTCGTTTAGGGGATTGATCTCTGATTTTTTTCATTAACGCACTATATAAATTTGATCCATGAACATTCTTCATATGAAATAATTTCTTTAGCGTGTACGGGTGAAGTAATTGAACAAGATCAACCGTTTTATTTGACCAGCGCTGTCATGGTGTGTATCGATCCACACATGAGGAGCCCTCTGTCACGTGCCTACGACCAGACAGTCTCCTCCACTTTCGCACCCCATTGGTCCACTTTTTTCGTGTTGGTTAGGTGGCTGCATTTAACATCCCACTCAGTGTGTGTGTGTGTGTTTTATTATTATTTTTCTTTTTGGTGAGTGTGTGTGGGTTATACTGTGAGATTATTTTGTTAGGAAGTGTAAGTATTTTACAATATGTGTGTGTTTAGTTAAGTGATGTCCTCATTTCATCTCTATAAAGGGTTGGCTTGGGTAAGTGTATCACTATTATTGTGTTTTAAAAGCTTATGTCTCATATGAGGTGAAGTGATGACTCTGAGTGTTTCTTCTAAAGTGCTCCAATTATGCCCAATCGTATCTATTAAAGGCTGTATGCCTGTGTGTTTTACTTTTTATGGTTACGTTGTTGGATCGTAATAGTTTAAACACGCAATTCAAGATTATACCAAAAATCATATAAATTTTATATAATCAATAATCTGTCAATCCAATGTGTTCTTACTGCATCTATGTTTCGCTGTTTCTATATATCAAAAAGTGAAAAGGTGCGATCTAAAAGTTGTGTCGGTTCATGTTCGAACCATCGTGTTCTGTAGAATTTATCTGTTATTTGACAGCTGATTTAACTCGTCTTTGACAGTGGGTAGGTTTTGACCCTGTTTGACTTCTTATTTGGGTTTTCCAGCGGAGTTTGTGGATTTTAATCCTTGGTTGATTGGTTTTGGCCTCAAATTCTCCCCCCTAATACTTTTATCGCTGCTGTTTGTGTTAGGTCGTAAGTCTCTTGATCCGATCTTATGGTTGTGAATCTCCTTCTGATTTCTTGAGGTAATTTCTTGTTGTGCTTGTGAATGTTCTTATATCCTGTAGGATTCATCTCGGCTATTTCCTCACGCTTTGCACCTTTGCTGTATGTGATCTTCCTTGATGTCCAGAGTTGGTTATATTTTTTTCTGGTTATTTCCACTTCTATTTTGGGTTCTTGCTGTGTATATCTTCTTTAGTATTCAGGTCGATTCATGCTTTCCGTTTATTCCACATCCATCTTTCACTGCCGACTACTTGTTGTTTTGATATCAGTTAAGTTGATAGTTGAATGGAAATTTCTATTCCATTCCATTGTTTCGTGATTCTTCTATAATTGATATAGTAATTATGGCTGTAAATCTTCTATCTAACTGAGATTGGATTGTTCTTCTTTCTTTAATTGGACATCTGTATGCATAATGCCCATACTCCTTTGTCATTTAAAACACGATTTTTTTTATCGTACTCTGGTCCTGGTATGTTTATTTGAATTGTTATAGTGTTTCTTTCGTTTAAAGTTACGTTCTTGCCCTTGTGATAGTGTGTGGATCCGCGCTAATTTTTAATGACCACGGTTTTATGCCATTGTTTCTTACATACTCTGTGTTATAATTAATGTCTATCTTGATTGTTCTATTTGTTTGCCCCTTTATACTTAATGCCTTTCTCGTTATTATTGTGTGTGTGTAAGGGTTACCAATTGCTTCTTCTAAGTTCTATTCATCTCAAGGTTTTTTGAGTATTGTTCTATTGAGCAACTATTTGTAGATACCTATCTGGTTACCTCTTCCATGTATATAATTTGTGTACTATGTTTCTATTTTCCATAGTGTGGCCCTCTATAGACTTGCACTGCTTTGTTAACTATAGTCGTTAGTTTTATGGTGATGTGTGTTCGATTGTTTCGTCTTATTCATGTGTAGCATTTCAAATTAGGACTTGAGGGTTTGCAACCGCGCTATGTTGCACTCTTTCTTCTGCCTATGGTGTCTAGTGTTCAGGGAGTTTCCATATGGCTTTCGCTGGTTTTGATGTTTTTGTTATTTGAAAGCATTATTTGTTCGTTTCGGTGTAATGTGATTGATTAAGGAATTGCGATAGTTAGTTTTGTCTATTTTGTTGTCTGCTGTGGGTTTCTTTCATTGGTTCTATCATTTCCCATTAAAATACCGTTCGTCTTTTCTGAGGATATTTGCTTATCGAATTGCCATAGTGTTTAGTTAATTACAGAGGGTTTGTAAATTGGATCATTGAAATTGTGGTTGTAATTGGAATTGCCCATAGTGAGTAATTCGAGGGTTTTAAAATTGGACATTGGAATTGTGGTGTACTTGTAGTACCTACTTCCTTCTTCGAAGTATCTCCACTTTCTTTCGTCATATCTCTAGGATACTAACTAAAATCTCCCAAATAAAATATCTAACACTAAGTGTGTCGGATTTTGTGGTAAGTGCTCTTGAAGGGTATTAACAAATTATCGGGACTAGTTTTTTTATTCCAAAAACTATCCTTGGGGCTTTAAATCTATGTTCGAATAATCTAAGGTTAATTACTCCTTACAAAATTATTCTCTTAATATAGTAGGCAGTAAAAATTTCTCGACTACTATATTTTATCTTCCGGTTTAGATTAAGTTACCTATCTAGAATTATAAGGGGTAACTAGTGTCAAATCCTAAACCTCTAATTCTATATAATCAAAGTTTATATATAGAAATGAAAAAAAAAAAGAAAAGGCAAAGGGTGTGTTTTGAATTTTGGAACCTGATTAGGTTAAAAAGCTTATTTGGTCTCCTCCCTTTTTTTTGTCCGCCTCTCTTTTTCTATATCTGCCTCTCTTTCTTTTGTTTGGTGACCCTCTCCTTGTTGAGTTCGTCACTGGTGTGAGGCCTTCTTCTCCGGTGGATTCATCCGCCGCTTATGATGGCGATCTTTGTTCGCCTCTTTCTCCTTGTGTTCTTAACCACGGGCTCCCTCTAGTTATTGATGCGAAATCATTTTTAGGGTTTCGTGTAATTTGGGGATCTCGATGAAGAAACCGCCGTTTGATGTGGGGTTCTTATTCTCGGATAATCACGAATCAAATATTGATTCTGGGAAAAATGGGTTCAATTTTATGATTCTTAAAAGGTATGTTCGTTCCTTTTGATGTAAGAATCTTTCGTTCGTTTTTCTGTGATGACTTCGCGTTATCCAATTTTGTGGTTTCTATTTTTCGAATCGGTGACAGGAAAAAAATGGCTAATCCCTTTGATTTTGGGGTTCTGGTTTCCGTTTCTGTTTCGATGTGTTTTTGGGTTGAAAACCCTTCGTTGCCGGTGATCTTTTTCACTTGGCGACGATGTTGGATTCGCCTTATGTTAAAGATGTTTTGACAAACACAGAAATATTTCTGGGTTGTGTTTGTATGATCTTCGAAAACGTCTTTTGGAAAAACCTTGGTGCCGTTTTCTTGATTCGAATGGAACACAGTGATTTTCTATGGTATATGATGATCTTGGTTTGATTAACCAATAGCTCTGATACCAAATGTTGGATCGGAATGTTCAAACGCAATCAAAATATACCAAAAACAATAAATTTTTATATAATCAAAATCTGTCATCCAATTTGTTCTTACAAATTTGTTCCTATATATACAAAATGAAAAGGTGCGATCTAAAAGTTGTGTCGGTTCAGTCGAACCATCGTGTCTGTTAGGAAATAACTGTTATTTAACTGTCTTTGACAGTTGGGTTGGGTTTTGACCCGTTTGACTTCTATTGGGTTTTCCAGCGGGTTTGGGATTAATCCGGTTGATTGGGTTTTGGCCCAACATTCTCCCCCCTAATCACAAACGCTGCTGTGTAGGTCTTTAAGTCTTCTTGATCCATCTTCTGGTTGAATCCACCATCTGATTTCTTGTAGGATTTCTTGTAGTGCTTGTGATCGTTCTTATATCCAGGTAGATCATCTTCCGGCTATTTCCACCTTTGCACCTTTGCTGTTGTGATCTTCCTTGAGTCCAGGTTGATCATATTTTTTCTTGGTTATTTCCACCTTCTAATTTTGGAGTTCTTGCAGTGTATATCTTCCTTGATTCCAGGTCGATTCATGCTTTCGTTTATTCCACCATCCAAGCTTTCACTGCCGACTCCTTGTTGTTTGATATCAGTTAAGTTGAAGTTGAATGGAATTTCCTTCCATTCCAGATTCGTGATTCTTCAATAATTGCCATAAGTAATTGTGGCTGTAAATCTTCTTCAATGAGATTGGATTGTTCTTCTTTCTTTAATGGACATCTGTTTGCATAATGCCCATACTCCTTGCATTTGAAACACATTATCTTACTCTTGTCATGAGTAAGTTTATTTGAATTGTTATGTGTTTCTTTCTTAAAGTTACTTTCTTGCCCTTGTGATTGGTTGGATCCGCCATGACCACGTCTTCTGCCTTGTTCTTCATATCGTGTGAATAATAGTCTATCTTGATTGTCCACTTGTTTGCCTTTATACTTAATCCTTTCTTCGTAGGTTTTAAGTCTACCAATTGCTTCTTCTAAGGTCATTTCACTCAGGTCTGAGTATTGTTCTATTGACGCAACTATTTGTAGATACCTATCTGGTACGGCGTTTAATAGTTTACGTACTAGTGTTTCATCTTCCATTGTATGCCCTAGACTAGCTGCTTTGTTTACTAAGGTTGTTAGTTTTGTGGTGAAGGTATCGATGGTCTCGTCTTCCTTCATGTGTAGCAACTCAAATTCGGATTTGAGTGTTTGCAACCTCGCTTGTTGCACTCTCTCTTCGCCTATGTGTCTAGTTTTCAGGGCGTTCCATATGGCTTTCGCGGTTTTGTGTTTTGTTATTTGAAGCAATTGTTCTTCGGGTAAGGATTGATAAAGGAATGCGATAGCAGTTTTGTCTTTTTTGTTGTCTGCTTGGGTTTTTTCATTGGGTTCTATCATTTCCCATAAACCGTTCGCTTCGAGAATAATTTGCATTCGAATTGCCCATAGTGAGTAATTCGAGGGTTTTAGCATTGGACATTGGAATTGTGGTGTACTAGGGATACTAGTTTCTTTCTTTGAGCTTTCTCCACTTTCTTTCGTCATATCTCTAGGATATCTAATAAAATCTCCCAAATAAATTTCCTAACACTAAGTGTGTCGGATTTTGTGGTAAGTGCTCTTGAAGGGTATCAATAAATTATCGGGACTAGTTTTTTTATTCCAAAAACTATCCTCGGGGATTTTAAATCTATGTTCGAATAACCTAAGGTTAATTACTCCTTACAAAATTATTCTCTTAATATAGTAGGCAGTAAAAATTTCTTGACTACTATATTTTATCTTCGGGTTTTAGGCAAAGTTACTAATCCTAAAGTTAAGGGGTAACTTATGTAAAAGCCTAAACCTATTATATATCTAAAAATTTGATATATAAAAGAAATGAAAATGGAGGGGTTGGTTTTGAAAAACCTCTTAGGGTTAAGTTAACCCTTGTTGCCCTTTTCTTTTTGTCCGCCTCTCTTTTTCTATATCTGCCTCTCTTTCTTTTGTTTGGTAACCCTCTCCTTGTTGAGTTCGTCACTGGTGTGAGGCCTTCTTCTCCGGTGGATTCGTCCGCCGCCTATGATGGTCGGTTTTAACCTTCCTATTCTTCCGAATACATAATCTTTGTCAAAAAAGCTTTTTAATTAAATCATCTGACACTTTATCCGTACGTATTAAAGCACGTAAATGCTGGTATCGCTATTATAATGAAGTGCGAAGGTTGCAAACTTCTAAGTTCGTTTGGAGTAGTGTGTTAATCCTAAGTATAGGGGAAAGCAAGTATCCCCCAAGCGAAAGAAAATAAGGAAAATTAATAAGCCAAAGTATTAAAAAAAGGGAGAAGAAAGTTGGTATATTTACGGATACAGTGGATTATGATTTGATTATAAACCTTTTTTGACAAATATAAAAACA
>BQNB010097310.1:0-22782 GCA_026074375.1 Tanacetum coccineum | reverse complement strand
TGATTAGACGATGTGTTTACGGCCAAGAAGCCGTTGATATCCTCACGGCTTGCCATAATGGACCCACCGGGGGACATCATGGTGCCAACTACACCGCTAAAAAAGTCTTTGATTCCGGTTTTTATTGGCCGACTATTTACCGAGATGCCCATAACTTGGTCACACGGTGTGACGCTTGTCAACGTCAAGGCAAAATCTCGCAAAAAGATGAAATGCCCCAAAATGCAATTCAAGTATGCGAGATCTTTGATGTATGGGGCATCGACTTCATGGGGCCATTCCCGTCTTCTCGAGGGAATAAGTACATTCTTGTGGCCGTTGACTACTTGTCTAAATGGGTTGAAGTAAAAGCACTCCCCACTAACGATGTCTGAGTTGTCATAAAAATTTTAAAATCTCTCTTCGCCCGATTTGGAACTCCTCGTGCTATTATTAGTGATCGCGGTACTCACTTTTGCAATGACCAATTTGCAAAGGTCATGCTTAAGTATGGAGTTACACACCGTCTTTCTACCACGTATCATCCACAAACAAGTGGACAAGTAGAGGTTTCAAATCGCGGCTGGAAACGTATCTTGGAAAGGACCGTAGGTGAAAACTGTGCTTCATGGTCCGACAAGTTAGATGATGCTTTATGGGCCTTCCGTACAGCTTTCAAAACACCCATCGGGTGCACTCCTTATAAGCTAGTGTACGGAAAGGCTTGTCAACTTCCTATCGAACTTGAACACAAGGCCTATTGGGCCTTGAAACATTGCAATTTTGACCTCAAGACCGCGGGTGATCACCGGAAAGTTCAAATGAATGAATTAAATGAACTTCGGGATTAAGCCTATGAGAACTCTTTAATCTACAAAGAGAAAACGAAGAAGATACATGACTCCAAGATTAAAAACCGCGTTTTTAACGTTGGTGATCGAGTTCTTCTCTTCAATTCTCGATTAAAGATTTTCTCGGACAAGCTCAAAACCCGTTGGACCGGACCGTTCACCGTTGCTCAAGTTTTCCCGTATGGTACCGTTGAGTTATCTCAAACCGACGAACCAAACTTCAAGGTGAACGGTCATAGACTCAAACACTATTTTGGAGGGGACATACCACCCATGGTTGTCCTAGATCTCCAAACCTTCCCCATGGACAACTAAATTTGGGGACGAGTCAAGCTTAGTGACTCATTAATAAACAAGCGCTTCGTGGGTGGCAACCCATGCTTATCCTAATATAATTATAGTAGTAGTAATGAATAAGTGTGACGTGAGGAGGTTCACATCTTCCTTTCTCGTGTTTCGTGGTTTGTGTTGTATGTCCATGATTGCCCCGAATTATGAAGACTATTGTGCTCGTGGTTTTGTCTTTCGTCCACTCGAGCTTCAATCCTTAGCATGATTTTAGGAATCCAATATCCTAAATCTTATCGACTAACGTTTATCTTTGAGCATACTTAATAAACGGCTTTAGATTTACGTAGAGACCCTTCTTAAAACATTGAGGACAATGTCTAGTTCTAGTATGGGGGGGGATCTATCAATTTGATTGTGCCTGCATTTGTTGTCTTCACGTAATCCCGTTTTTACCACCAAAATACCCAAAAAAAGAAAAAATTTTAAAATTTTCAAAAATAAAATAAGTGTTTTGTCACAATGTTGACTTTCTTGCTGGGTAGAATAAGAATAAATTTTGACTCGATCGAGCGTGTTCAGCTCTTAGCTTTGTCCCTTAACCTTTATAAACATGTCTAAGCTAGTTTATTTGACTAAGCATTCTTGGATCTTTTTATTAAAGATTTTAAATTTGCGAAGAACGAGAAATGATAAAGTTAATTATGAGTTAATGCTAACAAGGATTAATTGGAAAATCTAAGAGCTCTAAGTGTAATTTTGTGAATTTTCTCCCGAAGCTTCTAACGCGGACTAACTAATACGTGCTCTTTTTTCAAAAATCAAACTTAAGTCACGATATTTTTTTTATGTAGTCGATAACAATAATTTATTTAGTCTTAGTTCAAATTTATACTTAAATTTTCTAAAAAGAAATTTTCTCTATATCGTGGTAATATAAAGTGTAAAAAAATAGGTAATAATAATAATAATAAAAATTGTGAGCTGATAAAAGTTTACTGCCTCTTGCCGGCTCACAACCGATGTGGCATTCTTCAAAAGAAGGCCCATAGTAAGAATAATAATCCGAGACTGATAAAAGTTTGCTGCATCTTGCCGGCTCACAACCGATGTTGCAGCCTTCAAAAAGGTCGAGGATTTCCTTCGTTTAAAGGATGTATAATTATATTAAGTGTAATATATGTGATTTAATAAATATAGGAAAAATCTCTTTTTCTTAAATTTAAATATGCTTTTGAACTAAGACTATTTCGTTTTAAGTTGTGGTTTTTCTAAATGAATTGTTTATTTAACGGGAAGCCTAAGAGTTTTTAAAACCGAATGTCCGTGAGTTCCGATACTATTCTCTATGGGGTGTCAAAAGCCTGGTCACCTAAGTCGGTCTCGGCTGGGATGTTCCAAGAAGAAAGTCGCTACATGGAATGATCTCGCCTTCAAAATCATAATTCTTGGGTGGAACGTGAAGCATAGAAATATTGCAATTTTCTTAAAAAGGTTGATCCATGGTTGAAATTCGAAATAAGCACATTCACTTAATATATAATACTTGTCGAGAGTGAAAAGTTCACAAGTTACAAGTATGAGTAGTGTTAGCATCTTAACTTATATATAACGGTGATTTCATTTTTAAGTTGTTAGGACAAGTGAAAAATCGGGTTGGTGAATCTTATCTTTTTGGCATTTTAGGGATTGAATGCTTCTTGTTCCATGACCCTAAAGTTATGAAAATAACGAAAGTCCATACATACTAGTTAGTTGCTTAAAAGAAAAGTACAAAAAAATAAGAAAAAAGAAAAATACAAAAATATTTTGTATATAATTTTAAATATTATAAAAATGGTCCAAAGGGCTTTCCAAACTAATGATTTCTTAATTCCTTGATGAACACTAGCTAACTTTCGAGAAAATAGTCGATGGGGGATTGAGATTCTTAGTTTTCTAAAGTGTTTACTTATGACATTGCGTGAGGACACGACAATATCTTAGTATGGGGGATTTTTGGTATTTCTTAATTACACATAACTTATACACCATTAAAACAAGCTAAATGACCAAAAACAACATAAAATGCCAATATAGGCTTGTTGCTTTGTAAACTGTTCAGGTACCGAATATACACTAAAGGACAAAAAACGAGCCAAAATCGACAAAACCGAGCACAGAATGCAAGAGCGTACAAAGTTCAAAGTCAAAAAGTTAAAGTCAAAGTCAAAGCCAAAGACGTGTGCATCTTAAATGGGCCAACCCACATCCAAGTTAATGGGCCGGGTCAGCCCATTAATCATCAACCATAAGCCTTAAGCTTTTAATCCCTTATAAAGCCTAAAGTCCAAAACCATATTAACCGGCTCAATCCTAAACCCATTAGCCCAACAAACACTTAACACCATTAGTTCCTGGGTTTACACCGTTATTCCTTATGGACTAACATTGCTAGTCCTTCTACTATGTCACCATTAGTCCCTAACCATTAACCCCGTTACCCTTTTCCCTTTACCCCGTTAACCCAAATTATATCAAAACCTTTCCCGCCAATCCTACTATTTACCCATCACTATCCCTCGACCCCTGCTCCAACAAACAAAACCCCATCACTATCCCTCAACCCCACATCACAAACAGCCAATTCCACCTTGGCAATCCCATGAGTTCTTATTGGATGATGAACAAAGACAAAGAATCAAGGGCTGTGATTCAAGAACTTGGAGAACAAGAAAATTGAAGGGCTATGATGAAGCTTTTGAAGCCTCTCTCACAACAAACACAACAAGCACAACAGAAAGCTTGTATTCAACTATAAATAGATCTAGTCTTAAGTAGTTTAATATCTAGTTTTTGAATAGCTTTTTTATTTTGTAACTTTTCAGATTATATGAGTTGTTTAGCTTATTTTTAATTTATATTTTAGTTTTATACTTATTATTACATTTATACATATAATTATTTTTTATTAAATATTGTTTAAAATATTTAGAGTTAGGTATATAATTTAATTTATCATATTTTTTTATTTTTTTTTAATGTTTTAACAATTAATTTATGTAGATATTATATTATATTTTGTTTAATTGTATATATATTATCGATATATTACAATTTTTCAAATCCAATTTATTTAATGTATGATTATATTTATTAATTATTTGCAATTTATTTTTGAATTATTTTAAATTTTAATATCTTATTTTTTATTTTTTATATTATAATTAATAGTAATTTTCTTTATATTTATTAATAATTATAAAAAATATGTTATTTAATTATTTATTTTATTTCTATAAATTTTTTATTATTCGTTATTTTTTCTTTTATAATTTATTTTAATTTGGGGTATTTATTTTTTTATATTTTATATTTACTTAAATTTTTTTTTTTTTTTGTTATCACTTTGTTTATCTCAAATTAATTTTATAATTGTATATATAGCTCTATTTATTATATTAGTTTTTATATTTTAATTTTTGATTTTATTTTTAATTTAAAATTTTATTACATATTTTTATTAATTTTTATTTTTTGTTTTTTTATTTTGTTTATGATCTTTAATTGATCTTTTTTTTATTATATTATTTATTTTCTTTTTAATTTTTAAATCACTGATTTTTTTATGTTTTTTTTTATAATATATATATAATTATATTTATATATTAAATTAATTAATTTATAAATTAATTTTCTTTCTTTATTAATTAAATTTTTTTTTTTTTTTTTTTTATTGTATTAAAATTTTATTTATTTTAATTACTTTAAATTTCATTTTATAATTTTAAATAATTTGTTTTTGTATTTGAATTTTCTTATTGATTTAATGTATTTTATTTTTTTAAAATTTATCTTATTAAGTTTTTTTATAAATTTTTTACATATCCTTTTTATTTTTTAATTTTTTTTATTATCTTACATATTTTTTAAATTTTGTCTTTTATATTATTAATTTATTTATTTATGACTTCATTTAATTAATTATATTTATTTAAAATTGTATTAAATTTCATTATTTATTTCATTTTAATTGATATAAATTCAATTACTTAAATATTTAATGTTTTAATATGATTTAGATTTAAATTTATTTCTATTGTTTTGTATTTCATTAATTATAACTATTATATTTAATTTATATTTGAATTTTTTTTATATTTTTTTTTTCAGCTTTTATTAGTCTATTTTGCTACATATTTCAATTTTTCGTTAGATTTTAAGATTATCTTTTTTTTTAGTTTTATTATTTTTTTAAATTTAATTTGATGATTTTATAATAAATTAGTTAAATATTTATACTTATTTATTTTTACTTATTTACATATATTTTATGAATTACTTAATAATTTTTATTTTTATAAATTATTTAAATTATATATTTTTTAAAATTATTTTATTGAATTATTCAATCCCAAATCATCATATAAAAATAAAAAAAACCATTTTAAATCTAAAAAAAATAATTATTAACTATTATATATAATCTTTATTAAATATTAAGATAATTTCTTAATACATATAAAGATCTTAAACCATTTATATTATAACAAAACATTAAACTAATTATAGGTCAATATAATACAATATATAAATATATTTACGAATAAATAATCAAATAATTAATCAAATTATATATTATAAGAAATTAGATATTTAAATTTTTTTTTGACTATTTATAATATTATTAATATTTTTCTATCATTATAATATTATAAAAAAAAAATAATTAATTTGTTTTTTTTTTTCTTTAAAAAAATAATTTTTATCATAAAATGTTTAAAAATTTTTATATTATTTTATTTATATTAATAATAATTTTTCATATTGAAACATACATATACCGACTAACAATCGAATAACAACTAACAACATAACAAAACAAAAAAGCACTTAACCACCATTTATAATGACTACATAAATTACAATAATGATTAATAAAAAAATACAAATAGAGTAGAAAAACTAATAAATATAATTTTTAAAAAATAAAATCATTTAAAACTAATAAATCCTATCAAAAATAAAAATAATGCAAATATAATAAGTTAATATTATAAATAAGCTTAAATCTAATATATTTATAAACAATTACTATAATCATTATAATCACTCCAATAAACATACAAATTACTTACAAAACATAACAATATCATTATACACACAACAACTAGATCAAACAAAAACTTCAGCAAAAACAAAAAAACCATATAGACAAATAAACAAACATATTCTAAAACAATAAACCTATAACCAAATAAATAAAAATATATAATAAACAAATCCATAACAAAACAGACTACACACAAAAAACAACAAAGCAAACAAAAAAATAGACAATAATGAAAAAAAACAATAAAACATATAAAAAAAACAAAACAAATAAAAAAAAAAAATCAAAACAAACAACAATCCCACAAGTAACATTACACACAACCAAAAAAAAACTCCTAACAAACCACAAACATATATAAAACACAAAAACAAATAATCATACAACAAAAGATTACACAAAAAAAAAAAAATCAACAAAAAAACAATAACAAAAAAAAAAACCAAAACCACACTAACAACCAAAACAACCTTACTAAACAAACAAAAAAACAACAAAACAACTCAAAAAAAAACTAAAATAAAAACGAAACAAATCACAAACACAAAAACAACAAACAACTAAGCCCCAACAATAACAAACCATACCGAAAGCAAGCCACCAAACAAAAACCACTCAAAATACATAAATCAACAACACAAAACAACACAAAAAATCCACCAACTGAAAACACAAAAAAAAAAAGACCAATCCTAACAAAAAAACAAAAAAAAAAAAAAAAAAAACAAAACAAAAAAACCTATCAAAAAAAAAAACACACCCAAACTCAATAAAAAAAAAACTAATCTCTCAACTACAAAACAAACCAATCCACGCATTAAAATCATAAAAATCCTTACACAGAATTACAGATAATAAATGATAACTACCATTATTATTAAAGTTAAATGCATTATTAAGATAATAACAAGAAAGTTTAAAACTCTATAAATCTCTAATTACTATACATAAGCTGTTTACTTTAACCCATCATAAGTATTTCCATAACTTATCGAGTTTTAAGCAATTTATCCTCAAAAATTACTCAAAAAGCTATTTTAGGCAGATAAGCCAAACCTAGGAAGGGCTTATAGTGATATTAACAAGTAGTATTTAAACAAGCTGAGCTTGTTGATAAAGCTCTTACAGAGCATTTATGCCCTGTTTGAGCAAGGCGGTTTTTTTGTAAGTTTTCTCTTCATTTATAGCTTATTTACTGTTTCATTGCTTTTTCTTCCTTATCTTCTTATTTTGCTAAATCCTTGCTATTCTGTCTTCTAAATGCTTTTATGTTTATATTAGGCTTTTATTCCCTGATTGTTTTTCATATAAAATTGCTTTTATAGCTTTCAAATGCTCATCTCTTATTGCTATTTGCAATGCCAAATACTGTGTTACACTTGCTTATTAATGCATATACCATTGTACATCATCAGATTTTAAAAATCTTAGCGTTATAACAAACTGTTTAAGCTTAAAAATGGTTTTCAAAGTCTTAAGGGTGTTTGGCATAATCCATTATTAACTCCAAGTTAATACCTGCTTGATGTTCTTGACCTTGTAGTCTATTTTGATAAGCTCGTATTAAGTTTAAAAGTTTAGTATTTGTTTAAGAAATTAAAGTTTACAAATCAAGTTAAGGCTTTAATGTATTCAATGGTTAATCTTGGTAATTTAGGTTGATATAATTGCTTATTAGCTTAGATCTTAATTTATGGCATTAGGGTGTCATTTTCTTGCTTGTTTTAAGCTTAAAATGCAGTAGAATATGGTTGTATAAGTGGTGGCATATGTCACTTGAAAATCGTCAAAGATTCATAGCACCATTTTTAAACTTAAAAGTCACTTTTCAATCTCAGTTTTAGATTAGTATAAGCTAGGTTTAGGCTTTAAATTTGTTTGCACAAGCTCATTGGGTGTTAAGCTCAATTTGTTTGAGATTTTTACTGTCTTAGTTTAGCTTTTAATAGCTTATTTTTAGGGCTGCAGAAGCCATTTTAGTCTTTTATACAACTTTGAGAAAAAACCAATAACATGTCTTTAGTGTAAACTGCCTCTTCATGTAGTCTTTTTCTAGCTTATTCTTTAATCTTAATTGCTTAATTCTTGCTTTAATGTGCTTATTAGTCTCCAATATTCATCTGTTTTTTATGTCTTAGCTTTTTCTAATTGCTTATTAGTTCTTAATATAGCTTAAAGTTTGTCAAAACCCTTTTTAGCCTGTTTTTTATGTCAAACTGTCTTAAGGTTTTAGGGCTTTTATCTAATTTTGAAGGCTTAATTTTAATCTTATATGCTTATTAGCGTATAGGTATAAATCTATTGTAGCTATTTCTTTTTTACTTAGCTTATTATGCCTAAAAAAGCAATCATCTTACCCTTATCTCTTAGTTAAAAAAACCGAAATTTTTTTTAGTTTTTATTGTTTGATGTTTTTTGTTTTATAGTGTCAATTAATCTTATTCTACTCAATTTATTAGCTTATTTGTGATCATAAGAGATTATTAGGTTAGGGACTTGGTTTGATTTAGCTTATTTAGTTTTTGCTTTTGCTTATTAAGTTTTTAGAAAGCTAGCAGTTTAGTTAAGTTCCTTTAGTATATTTTTTGAAAAACTATCATTTTTAATTGCTTATTTCTAGCTTATTTTCAAGTTTTATAAAAAGTTCTTTTTTTTAAAGTTTTCCATTTTTGCTTATTTAGAAACTTTTTTTAAAAGAAAACAAAAAAAAATGTTTTATAAAAAAGAGAGGTCACAGGGGTCGAACATGTGACCTCCCCTTCACACACCAACACTTTATCACCAACCACACCACTTACACTCGCCCTTGGGTCTTTTTTTCGTTTTAAAGTTGCAATATTTAATACTTAACCCCATTTTATCAGTTTAAGCTATAAGCCCTTTTAGGCTTATTTCCAGCTTATTCCATTAAGTTGGTGGTTCTATTTTACTTTTCATAGGATTAGTATTGTCTTAAGCACTTTCCCTGAATTTTTCAGAATTTTCTTAATAGTTAGTATTTTAATGCATTTTTAGTTTAAAAGGTTTTTAATTAATAATAAAAAATTTAAAAGTAATAAAAATATAATTATTTTTTTAAAAATTATTTCTTTACATTTAGACCTTAAAAAATTAAATGACTTTTTGTAGGTTTAAATTGATAATTTAGTTTTAGATCGCGTTTTTAATCCGTAACTTTTTAGGTTCGATCTTTTGTTTACCTCGTTTGGTTTGTTTTGCATATTATTTGTAGAGTATAATCAAAATCAAAAATTTGATCATTCCAATCACTCATCACAACTTAACTCGATTTTCAATTCACTCCTCGACGGGAAACGACCAGGAAAGGATTTTTTTTAGATTTAGATTCTTAGGATAAAAGAATCTTTTATATACCCTTTACAAATACAATACCTCACTACTCTTCTTAATTGATATTTTGGTTATATATTATATATATGTATTAAGCAATTATTATATATATATGTATAGTTAAAGGATTATCACTCACCTGTTCTACAAATTGCTTATAAATCACCTCAAGTTTCTACACAACTAATGACTGATTCACCTCTTGTGGACTTAGGTTTTGCTGTTCCTGATTTCTCTCCAGGAGATGATCCAAATTCTTGTCTGAACAAGGCAATGGCTTTTTCTAACAATTGTAGCTTCCTCAAGGTTCCCCTCAACCAATAATCAACTTTAAACTTCATCGAATCTAAGAAACCAAGCCACTATCAAGATGGCAGGGCACGTGCAACAAGAATGTTAGGGGAGACACGGTCAAATTATTCTGGTACGTAGGGTATACAGAATAATCTACTAGTTGCTGGGTAAACAATGCAAGTGGACAGGTAAGTGTTGTTAAATGCGACAACTGTCAAGGTGAAGGACCATATGCTAGCAATGCACACAACCTAAGCGACCAAGGAATCAGCATGGTATAAAGGAAAAACAATGTAAGCTGAACTAGGAATCTGGACAAATTTTTGATGAAGAGTAACTTCGATACATCTTAGCAGAATCCATGGTTCCAGACAGTTAAGCTGTTCATACAGTTTTATCATACCAAACAATGCTGCTTTTCAACTGAGATTTGATACTTATGATTTTGACTTGAAGAATCTCAAATCAAAAGCGTTCTCATGGCAACATTTCCAACTATGTATCTGACGTATCTTCAGAGTACCTCATTCTGAAACAATCTTATGATATGGAAAATCAAGGTGTGCATGCAGCAGTATTTTAAACAACACCAGTTTTGGATTCACAGATAATAGATACAAAGTAATTGTCAATATCATTCCATATTCTCATAATTTGCAAGAATAACAACAAAGCAAAAAAAAATTATGGTTTTTTTTTTTTCAATATACTAATATTGCAGGCACAACAAGATTCAATGATCTTATCCGTGATTGAACAAATGTCCGAACAAATGATTAATCATGTAAATAATTGGGAAAAGGCTAATAAGGAACATAATAATGAATCAGTAACCGCTAGCTAGAGAGATATAAAGAACGAGTCAAAACTTTTGAACAACGTCTTAATATTGATTTAAGCAGTCAGGAAAAAATGATTTGATTCTCAAATGATGAATGATTATAGAAAGCTGCACAGAAGAGAACAAGTTGACTCACTTTAAGCAAAATCATTCTAAATCAAATCAAAGAAAAGGAAATTTTATTACAAACATTCAACGTTAGCAAAAATGACATCCAAAGAAAAAGAAAATAAATATATGTAAACGAAATTGAATTTGGAAAAGAAATAAAGGAACTTAATAATTTCTTTTTACAGTGGTCAATCTTTTTATGATGAATATAACACAAACAGTTCTATGTTATCGAAATCCGTTTATCTTAAGAAAGCTCAGCGGATTAAACCAACCATGTATTCTTGGTTATTGGTATTTACTGCTGTTGTTTCCTATGCCTGATGATTGATGATGAAGAGACTTTGATTTTGAAGAAGAGAGTCGATCAAAAATGTCTGAAAAAGGAAAGGATCCAGAGTTTATTTAAAAAACATTACTCATAAACTTATTTATTTATGAAAAATTAAATAATTATCAAATCCACAACAATAAGTCGATGCTGAACAAGCATTCTGGTTTCATATAATCCCAATCCTCTACAGTGAATCTTCTAATCACCACCTGTCAAAGTGGCAGTTCCTAGTGAACTACCTAAGGTGAAGTTTGGAGCAAGCAAGCCTTAAAAAGCTAAATCCACCTCGCTCAAGTTTGACAATGTGGTGAAGATAAGGACTACACCTGATGCCTGTACAAAAGGTGAATGGGGGTTTGAACATGCGAAAGCTACTTTTTACAATGAAATTATTCCATTTCTAAAATCTTTAAAAGACATCTTCAATGTGTTTGATAGAGATCTTCTAAATAAAATAATAGAAGTACAGACAGTTTTTGACCAAATGGACACTGCTGTTCAACAGTCTTCAGTTGACAAACAATGTTTAGAAATTGCTAAGAAAGAATTACTTTTGGAAAATGATCGACTCTTACAACAAATCATGTCTCAAGATGTTCTTATTAACTGTTGATAATTCTATGTCATTGATTTCAGTGAATATGGAATATGGAAAGAAGCGTAAATGAAACTTGTGCTAAGTGTTTCAATCTTGAGGCCGAGCTTTTGAAATCACAAAACGTGCATAATGATCTTTTGAAAAGTTACTCACAACTTGAAAAACATTGTATTTCTCTTGAATTGTCAATACAACTTAATCAAGAAATTTTTCAAAAAGATGAATCTTGTAATAAATAAAAAATGCTCTCGAAATTCCTAAATTTTGAAAAAGAAGTTTTGAAAGCTCATCTTCATGTCAAAATAATAACCATTTGTAAGTTGAAGGATATTATAAAATCAATAAGAGAAAAGTCCAAGGAAGAGAATGTCAATTATGATTATGGTTATATTAAGACCAAAAATGTGGAACTAGAGAATAGTGGCAAAACTACTTTAAGAAAACGAGCGTCCTTTGAATAGAAATTATCATGTGAAACATTTTTAAAGAAGCCTTTTTTAACTCAATAAAAAAGACACTAAGTTGTAACTAAAGAACAGATTGCCACTTAACGATACACTGAACTTAAAAACTGCTGAAAATGAGATATAAAACCTTAAATCAAGATAAGGTTTTTTTGTGATAACAAAATTATAAAACGATTTACGAAAATTAAAGAGGAAAAGAAAGTTGTTGAAAAATGTTGCACAAACACCATCTCTGCCTACGCTATGTGTTCCATGCATGTTCTAGCTAATTTAGAACCTTTTGACACCCAGGTTTATAGCAAAATAGGAAGCTCACATAAGATTACCTTTAGAGTAACTCAAGAACAATCTGATAACCTTTGAGAATAGTCAACAACAAAGCAAAACAACCATTAGATAATGCTTAAGACTTTCCTGTAACATGCACAACGAATTTCAAAATTACTGGCATAATGTTAGAGATAAACTGCCCTAATGCAATTAAACAGTAAACGAAAAAGTTGTTGTTACACCCAAAACAATCAAAGAAAGTTAGGTTTGCTGAACCTCTCACATCCTCAAGCAACATTAAACATGTAGAGTCATCTACAACATCAAATTCTAACACACCTGTGTTGTCTCCTATAGGATTGAAGTGTTCTACTAGTAATTGCGGATCAAACCTACATTGCAATACAAAAGAATTATATGATCTCGCACACAATACCAAGTAGGACATAATAAAAGTATAGCCCAACCTACGGAAAGTTAATAAAAAGAATTAGTGTTGTGAACCTAATTCGTGATGTTGATGTTAAGCATTCAACTGTTAAAATGCTAATTCTGAAACCTATTTGATGCTACTTGTAAGAAAATCTATTTTGATGGTTTCATGATATGTGTCTTCTTGATTTGGTAAAAATAGTGAAAGCTTGCTACATCTCTAAGAAACATAAACAACAAATATTTGGAAACCTACGGGTCATGTAATATCAACTGGTAGTAAATTTAAATGGAAACTCCAACAGGAATTTCACTATTATTGGTAATTCGTGCCCTTTAACTAGACTCACTTCAGCTAACGTAGTGCCTCCTAAAAAAACCACTTCTCACTCAGTTGAAACACAAAAACCAGAGCATAAAGTCTATATCAGGAAACCCAAAAATGTGAAAAATTTAGATCTAGTAAAAAATTGTTAAGATTGTCGAATATAAGAAAGCTAACCACTCGAACCCAATCATACTTGTGGATCCCAATCTAACAGATAAACCATCTTCTTTCCTTCTCTTGTTCATGGTAGTTGTCCGATTGTTCTCTGGTATCTGTACTCCGGATGTTCAAACAAATGACATGGAACCTGCTCTCACTCATGACTTTGTTAGTAAAAATCTAGGAACACGTTAGATTCGGAATGTATCATATCAAGAATTTAATGGCTATGGTGCTATCACTGGGACATGTTACCAATTCAAGAGTATACAACGTTGAGGTCTTGGACAAAACATCGTTTTTTGTGCAATTTTGCGACCAGATCTTGAAGTTGCATTTCTGAAAAACACTTACTTTATTCCGAAAAATAAATGTGTTGATCTACTCCGGATCCATAAACAATTTATACAAAAATTCACTGAGACAAGCTCTAAAACATCTTCGATCTGTCTTCTAACCAAAGCGTCAAAGACTAATAGCCTGTTATGGCACTATCGTTATCACATCTCAACTTCGCTACACTTAACAACTATCTAAATACCGGTCTTGCACGAGGCATTCCAGGCTTAAATTTCAGAATGTCATCGTGTGTTTCAGCAAGTGCATTAAGAACAAGCAAGAAATTCTCACATCAACCCCACAGCTAAAGACACTACCAAAGAAACTATATCTTTTGATATGGAAAATTGTGTGGCCCGATTGTGTGCGAGTAATAACGGAAAAGTATATCTAGTGATTTCGAATATTACTCAATTTACTTGGGACAGATTTTTTAAAGACAAAAGATGAAGCTCTGAGGCATCATCAAATGCAATCAAAAATATCAAGTTCGTTTGAAATGCCACCGCCTAATGTTCGAAACAGATAATGGAACCGAATTGTCAATAAGACTTCCGTGAAAATTTTATGAAAATGTTGGCATCTCGCATCAAACATCTGTTGCCCGCACTCCTCAGCAGAACGGCGTTATCGAAAGCGAAACCAAACTTTTTGTAAAGCTGCTCGTACAATGTTAATATTTTCTAAAGCTCCATTATTTTATAGCCGAAGCAATCAACTCAGCCTGTTTACAACCAAAAACCGTTCTAAATCCGCCTTTATACAACAAAACTCCATATGAGCTTCTGCAAGATAAGAAACCGGATTTATCATTCTTTCATGTCTTTGGTGCACTCTGTTATCCTACCAATGACAATGACAACCTGGTAAATTTAATGGTCAAAAGCTAACATTGGTATTTTTGTTGGTTACGCCCCACAAAGAAAGCATTCAGAATCTACAACAAAAGAACCCGAAAAATTATAGAAACAATTCATGTGACATTCAATGAGATAACAACATTGGCTTCTGAACAATTCAGTTTAGGACCCGGGCTTCATTCATTGACTCCTGCAACATCCAGTTCAGGACTCGTTTCAAACATTGTTTCTCAACATCCTTGTATTCCACCAAACATAGATGATTGGGATCTCTTGTTCCAATACAATGTTCGAATGAATTTACATCAACTCGCTACATCAATGGCAGTTACCCAGTTTCAAGAAGCTGTTGTCACTAAGAGCAGCCCAGTTATAGCTGATATCTCCTGTGTTAACTTCATTGACCAGGGATATCATCATCAACATTCCCTCAGCATAAAAGACAAGATATTCTCTAACCATTCTAAGGTTTTAAAGAATCACCTAAAACACTAACTTTTCATGATGATCCACTTCATCAATCTCTTCATGAAGACTCGACTTCTCAAGGATCATCATCGAATGTGAGACAAATTCACACTCCATTTGAACACCTTCGTAAATTAACTAAGGATCATCCTATATAAAACATGATCGGCGATCCTTCTCACTTTATCTCTACGAGAAAGCAACTTCAAATTGATGCCATGTGGTGTTATTTTGATGCCTTCCTAACTTCTGTAAAACCAAAGAACTTCAAACAAGAAATACAAAGAGACATCATGATCGGATGCATGCAAAAAGAAATGCAAGAATTTGAAAGTGCTACAAGTTTTGGAATTGGTTGCGTGTCCATATAAAAGGTATTATTAATCAAACTTAAATGGAATTATAAAGTCAAGACGAAATGAATTTGGCGGGGTACTAAAGAATAAGGCTAGACTAGTTGCTCAAGGATTCAAGCAAGAAGAGGGAATCGATTTAGAGGAATCATTTGCACTGGTTTCTAAAATAGAGACCATCTGTATCTTCATAGCAAATGTCCTCATAATAATAGACGATCTACAAATGTACGTCAAGCGGCCTTTCATTAAATGCGAATCTCAAAGAAGAAGACAACGTTTTCACAACCAACAGATTTTTAATCAGGACAACCCATCGCATGTGTGCAAGCTGAAAAAGGCCCTCTACGGTCTCAAACTAGCACCACGTGCATGGTACGATATGTTGTCAAGCTTCCTAATCTTACAACATTTCTCCAAAGGTGCAGTTGATCCAACACTCTTCACACGGCATGCTGGGAACGACCTATTACTGAACAAAATAATGTTAACGATAGTAATATTTGCATCCACTAATATTGCCATGTGTAATGAGTTTTCTAATTAGATGTCCATTAAGTTCAAGATGTCAATGATGGGGCAAATGTTATTATTTTTTGGATTACAAATTTCTCAAAGTCCCAGAGGCATCTTGTATAACCAATCTAATATCTTCTGAAATTGGTAAAAAATATTGGTGCTTACTACTAAATCTGTCGACGACACACTGGTTAGAAAGAAAGTAAAATGGATGAAGATCTACAGGAAAAAAGTTGATGCTACACTTATCGTGCATGATGAACCCTTATGTAGCTTTACATCAGTAAGACCTGACCTTATCTATGCCGTCTAGATAGAGCGTTGGTATAGCGAAAAGCCTACCGGAAAAGCACATACAAGTCGTTAAATGGATCATATCGATACTTAAGGACCATTAACATGAGGTCCCTCTGGTACTCAAAGGATACCAAGTATGTCCTAACAGCAATGCCAATGCAGACCACGGCGGTACCAAGACTATAGACGTAGTACACGGGAAAGCGCTCAGTTTATAGTGACAAGAACTTTGTAAGCATGTCGTCCATGAAGCAAAGGCACGACCATCTTAAGTACAAAGGCTGAATATATTGACCTTTTATCTGGGTATTGTCTCAAATCCAAGTGATACGTTTCACAGCTAACCAATTATGGTTTTAATTCAATAAGATTCCTCTTACTGCACAACAAGATGCGATTGCTTTATGCTGCAACAAAGTTCAACACTCACAAGCTAACCATATCGATGTTTGCTACCATTTTATAAAGGATCAAGTGGAGAATGGAATCGTGGAACTATACTTTGTCCGGTACTGAATTCAACTGCTAGACATCTTCCACCATACTTTGCCAAGAGAAAGATTCACATCTTGATTTGAAAAGCTCGGATATGAGATCATGTCTCCTAAAATGTGAAACCGTTTGGCAGAAGGAAACATATGAGAGACGTGTAACTCATATCTTGTATCATATGTACATAAGAAAACATAAAAACACAAAAAATATTTTTCTTTTATATAATTTTTTTTAAAAACAAAATTATAAAAATTAAAAAATCAAAAAATAGAAAATATGTATCCTCTGGCAGTCTTCTAAAAATCTATAACATTTACGGCCTTAGAAATGTCATTCAATTAATTATACGAGCTAAATGAAGTACGAGCAAATTCAAAAGCTTTCAAAATGCTAAAAATGCGTGCAATTATTTCCAATAGCAACCCGTCATCATCTTAAGGCAAGTATATCTAAAAGAAAACTGACCTCAAAACGGAAATTTATTCTTGCATGTCAGACTATATGACTATGCAAAAGCTTGTGATTACTTTGTGCATCACAACTCGTGCCTTCTATATGCCATAAGTGTACGTGTCATTGCCAAATGTTGTCCAAAATAATAAAATCTTAATTATCATGGTGGTTGTTTTCTTAAATTAAACATACTTCAACCATAAAATGCGTATTCAAGACATTTACACTCAAACAACGACTACAACTCTTTAAATAGAAAGACAGTTATTGTTTGAGGGGGAGAAAATGTCAAATATCTTCTTTAATAAAATCAGTTTTATGATAAAGGATAAAAGGTTTAAACAATAACGGTTTAACAATTAAGTGGAGTTAATTAAGTTTTAGCTTATGTGAGCCTTAACCATTATATGTATATTCCTTTTAGGGGAGAGAGTATATGTGCAAATATAAGTTTCTAGGTTATGCAAGGTTTAAAAAAATTATAGACTATTTGTGCCATTTGTTTAAACTTTACTTCTAGATAAAACATGTATATAAAAATGCATAGACTATGAAACTAGAGGGGGCAAAAAAAGAGTCAAAAGCAAATTTAAGTTTTATAACACCCTCACCCTCCCCGTCTTTTACATACACAAACATTATTTTCCCTCCCATCCTCAAACTCGAAATCACCAACTCTTGTTCATCATTTCCAGTCATTTTCAATCAAAATTATAACTAAAAATTTGTTCTTCACACTCTTAACAACACGTTCCACTCAAACGAATTAAGTATTATAACACAGATTTGATCTCTAAACCTAAAATACAAATAGGTTTCATCAACAAAACTGGGTAAGAACCCAAATTGAGTAAAGGGTTTTTTGCTTGCTTAGGAGTGAGAATCTCCGATTAAAGCAGTTATAGTTTGATATCCATATTAATGTGTTCATGAGAATTCTTGGTGCAAAATTTTGGTTTTTTGGGATTTAGTGTAATATAATGGTTGTGATTATCGCTTAGTTATTTGTAATTCACTTCATACGTGTGTCTTGAGCCATAAAAGTATACCTTGTATATGTTCATTATAAAGAATTAAAATGAATAAATGTCTCGTTTTGTTCATTTTGAGTATCTGTGTCGAAATTTATGGTTATACTATGATCCTAGTGTTATCACCATCTAAGTATGAATGCAATTTAACAATTCTTGATGCTTAAATCTCATTGTTCTTTTTTTTTTTTGTGGTAAGTGGATTTTAAAGGCGAGTTAACAAAATTCCTTTGTGAGGCGAGTTAACAACGCCCTTTAGGAGGCGAGTTAACAATAAGCCTTTTAGGAGTTTTAGTTCACATCAACTTACAAGGCACGTTTACAAAAGCTATAGAAAGGCATTTAACAACACTTCAAGAGGCGTGTTAACAACAAGCCTCTCGATTGAATATCAACCTCAATGTAGGAGCTGATTTAACAACCTCAATAAGGAGGCAAATTAATATAATGATTAAGGAGGCGGTTATCAATCCTATATAGGAGGCAATTATCATCCTACTTAAGAGTCGCTTTAACAGTCCACATAAGAGGCGATTTAGCATAGGATTCTAGAATTTTAACAATTGTAATTTTTCTAAAGGCAATTTTCAAATCAAATTAGTAGCTACTAAAAATATAGTTAATTATAGCATTCTAATCAAGTTTATGAAGGCTATAAAACAAGGCTCAACAAGGATATTAGAACATGTCTAAGTTACCATTATGTCTCTACCAAGTTATTATTGCATAGATTCCCACAACACTATTCATTGTCTTAATTGCCTTACACATATACCTCTTTTAAGTTGCCCATCGGATGATATATCTTATTCAATTAAGGCTAAAAAGCCTTCAATGAGCCAATCATTAGAATGAAATCACAACATGCAACAAGCATAAGTTTCAACAATCAAAGGCCTTAAAGTGGTTTTTACATAATAAAAATTAGGTTATATATATACACTGTCTTAGTCCAGAACTAAGCAGACACATGAATACCACTAATTCCACAGAAAGCCCATGATAATGCCTTGTTGCCCTTAGCTATCAGTCTATGATTCATGAAATGAAAACATGAACTCATAGACAGAAATCAAACAAAAGAAGCTACATTCAAGTCTGCTGGATGCTCTCTCCTCTCACTCCCTTCTACCGGCATTCCTATTCACAGCAATTTCCTCAATTAATTCAATGAATTTTGGCTTAGCAGTTTCCGTTCATAATCATCCTCAGATTCACGATAAACAAGAAAGAAAGTATTTGTCTCGATGCTGATAGATTTCCAAGCGAAATTCTCCATTTTTGCCCAAAAGTTCCAGATAAAGTTTAAAGACCTCCTACTAGAATATGACATTCTCTCTTTTATCAAAGATCTGGGACGCACTGGAGACATCACTTATCTCACTGATGTGAATGTTCACTACTTACATCAACCATGGAGAGCATTTGCTACCGTCATTAACAAGTGCTTAAGTGGCAAAGAACTGGAGATTGGATAAAATTCGTTATATCTCGTGCTCAAATCTCTCTAGGGTAGTTCCAAAAGAAGAAGAATCTATTATGTGTATCCTACTCCTGAAGATTTACTGGTTTTTTTTTTCCAGAAAAAATTTTTTATTTTTTGGGAGACTAAGGATGCTACAAAAGACAAACAAGATTGTCATATCCCATATTCACAAAGATCATCATAGATTACTTCATGTCAAAGGATCAGTCTATTTCAAGGAGAAACAATATGTTTTGGCACACTTCTCAAGATGACACCATGTTTACTTCTATGAGATGTATCTCTAGACATAAGATATCAATATAGGTTACCATTCTTGTCTCAACCCCGCCAAGGCGGAAACCAGGCTAAACTAGAAGTGGATATCATCACAACTCATAGTGTCCAATATAGAATACTAAAATGGGGGGAAAACTAAAGTAAAGAAGAACACAAATTGACCATAACAATACCAAAAACCCAAAGGTGTCTTATTAATGAGAAAAGGTCTCGTCAATAAATGAATGCAAAAACTAAACCAAACAATCAAACAGAAAGCATAAAGAACACCAAGCATCCTACCGGTCTCTTCTAGCCACTTCATCAATCATACACCATTAAGCACACCTTAAAATGATGCTTAAAACGTCAAACACAATGGTTGGTGAGAGTCCTAGGTTTAAACAACAATAAACTTTACAACATCATTACAGTTGATATCAAAACGAATAAAGGACAATTATGCAAATAAATGACTTATGCTAACATGCAATCCACATACTGGATTAGAACGTTACCGGCCGATCCAATACAACAACTGGGTAGAACTTTACCCCCGATCCACTAATAGTCATGGAAATGGATCAATACCCAATTTCAGACTCTGGTACCGATAAACACAATATCACAAGCGTTGAATCAGCTCAAGGATCCTTGCCTACATATGACGATTATCACAAACATTTCCACTCGGATAAATGCCCACTCTTGCCTACATAGAGACATAACACCATTACTCACATTTAACATGCAACAATAATCATATATCAGAAAACAAATTGTTCCACACACCATTAACCACAAATAACACATTCAAAACAATATATCACAAGCATCTTTCATCCCAAATGTAAAGACATTCTAAAATAGGACTATAAAACTCACCTTATTGTGCTAGCTTTCAAATCCACAACACTTCACAAATCTCACGAACAATCTAAACAATAAACACGTTATTAGTTTTACCATCAATAGGTTTTCAACCCAAATATTGACGTAACTTCAACAAGATGGATTCCTATGCTATCTATCATATCCCTACTTTTATATAATCTTTATTAATCTACAATTTCTATGTGCCACCTAAACTTACACTTAACACTTACTGGTTTTACGCAAGGAATTTTACTCTCACTTGCGTGCCCTAAAACCACTACGTAACAACCCTAATTCACACCAAAATTCACCATCAACATATAAGTGTTCCCTAGGAACCACCTCATAGCACTCCAAAGTCACCACCCCTTCTATAAATATCCAAAAAAGTTCATAAATTAAATGTTTTAAATTCATCCAGAACTGACCTTTAAAAAGTATGGCATTAATTAACCAACTTAAACCCTTCATCGACCTTAGCCAAAATTCAAAGGTCACACACAATAATGAACTAACTTCCACTGACTTAAATCCCACTAAACTCTGTGGTCTAAGTATATTAAAAAAAAATCAAAATCAAAAACTGAAATCGTTTACTGTTTTACCCACAGTATTTTGTATGACATTGACCCACTTCCCGACCATAAAACTTATGAGGCTGATTTCTAGAAATAGACTCTCTAGGTATCTCCATATATTGTAAATTATTTATTTGATCTTTTATGACCGAGTTATGCTCGTTACAAAACTGCCTAACTTTCTGCAGTGAATTACGCATCTAATTCGAGTGATCTAAGCCCTAACGCATGATCATATCGCTAATCTAATTAATCAAATGATTAAACTAACATTAATATATCATAAGCTTTCTGGAAATTAAATACCCTAATTTATAAACCCTATTTTAAACCTAAATCCACCATAATTAAGTTACTAGAAAAATAAACGAACTAGGATTAAAAGATCGGATCGTACCTCGAAGTGAAACCCTAAAATTTTCGTCTTCTCTTTTCTCCTTCCTTATGGCCGGTCAAATTAAGTAAATGGGGAGGGTTAGGGATTTTAATCTTGTATATATAGGCATCTAGGTAGAATCCTAAACTAACTCTAATTAGTTATTAGATTAGGATTAGTATTTTATTTTTTATTTTTTTATTTTTTTTTCCTTTTAAATTTCGGAACACTATTCATCCTATAAAAAAATATTTTTTTTATTAATTAGATATTTACAATATAACCTTAAGTTTTTGTAAAAATGTTTACTTATTTGGCTAACCTTTTTGCATAAAGGCAGTTTCCTACCTTTCTAAAAATAACTTTTCATTTCCAACCTAACTTTCCAAAAATAGAAATTTTACATTTTCTCAACTAAACTTCTAAAGTCAAAACTTATCTTAAATTACTAACACGAAAATACGTATACGTATAAATACTTACACATTAATCATAAAAACGCTAAAATCTCAATAATCATTTCCTCATCACTCAAAAGTGAACGAAATGAACCCAACCATCAATCCAATCTCATTGAGATGATCACACTCAATAGATTGATTGCCAATACCTCATAAACACATAGAAGCACACATAAACACATAGAATCACATAAACCATACATTGCAACAGACACAATAGTCAACACTAACGGTTTGACTAACCTGCTCAAGTCATGGTTGTTACACTGATGGCTCTAGCTGATGATGAGCTCACTGTGGGAAAGAATCATGCCACAATGGTGAATGGATCGACATCACTTTGAGAAAGGTAAATATTATTCTCTCTATGGATGAGGATGCCGATTGGAAAAATTACCTTAAGTACATTAATTTTAATCTTAAGTATGTTGAAGAGAAAAGATTAAACCTATTATCAAAATATAAAAAAATTGATTTTGAATTAAATACGTGTAGAGATGAATTACTAGTTTTAAAACAAGCTAAGCTTGAAGCTGA
>BQNB010097309.1:0-25416 GCA_026074375.1 Tanacetum coccineum | reverse complement strand
AATGTATACTTATATAAATATTAATTAATTCGGCATAATTATATAAAAATAATTATTAATTATTTTTCTTGTATAACATAAAGTATTTTGATCTTACATAAATTTCATAATTGTTACTTGTTGCATTTTCATAATTTCTAACACTTAATGAATTTTATTTAAGCTTTTAAAAATTTTCTTTCATTAGGGGCATTTTGGTCATTTTACTCTTATTGAGATTTTTAGGTTTTACATAGCGTTCATTAGGGCTTTGGCGGCTCCCAAAGTACGTTCCCCATGAACTCGAAATATCTCATCACCTTCCAACGGTATTCTAATCGCCTTCTCATAACATACTATCACAAACTTCCTCTTGGACAACCAGTCTATTCCCACAATCACATCAAATCTTCCATGACTCAACGATATCAAAGAACTCCAAAGGTTACGAACAATCGAATAGGATAACAAACGAATATCGAATCAAAGGCTAGAATGCATATATGAGATTCCACATATGCAAGTAGACATGGATCAAATGACATAAGAATCCTTTGAAAGAAAGGATACGTATATGCACCGAGTGAAAGCGCAACCGAAAGAAAATCAACAGGCGTACCTCGACAAATGAACACAAAAAAAAATATTAATACGAAAGACGGAAATTCTTATACCAATTATCGACTTTACTCGACAGGTGAAAACATATAGTTTTAGTGTGCCAAAAAGTGTGTGTGCACCAAAGGTGTAAAACGTGTTTTTTTTGGGTAAAAGGGACCCACCCCGGTAAAATATATTAATCATCCTAAATTGCCAATAAGTACAATGGAATGTGACTGAGTGTCACATTAACCTCAAGCCACAGCTTGAACTACCACTAGATCACATGACATGACATATGACCACTACCTATCTATTACATAACCAATAACACTAATAGGGAAAAACCACCTAATGATGCATAAACCAAAACACATAAACATAATGACTGCACAAAAACAGCCTCGGGCAAATCCCAAAGCACATAAATTGCCAATAAGTAAAACGTGTTGTGTGTGTGGGTTTACACGTCCCACAAGAGATAGATGCTAGCATGGTGGTGTAGCCTTAAGAATCTATGATTCATGTTACTAGTTAGAGTAACCGTTCTAGAATTGGGGCGTATAGTGAATAATATGAAGAAAAACCTTGTGTTAATAACAATGATTCTATGTATTGAATATTCCGCCTTTGTTATTAATTTATCCTAGATGAAAGGTCTAAACAACCTGAGCTTATAACGATCATCAGGTTTTCACATAAATAATGTTTTTATAAAATCAATTTATATAAGGAAGTCACTTTAAGTATAAAACTCATTTTAAATAATAATGAAATTGTCTTAAATGTAATCTTTGAAAAATTCCTTCTGGTTGTCATAAAAAAAATCTAGAGACGGTTATCTAATGGTGTATCGTACCTTACCACTATGAATCACTTCAAACCTGCTTTTTATTATAAAATTTAGAATTTAATACCCACACGACAATTTTCATAACTTAATTGTATAGGCCACTTAAACATGTTCTATTCACAACGATCATTTTAAGCACATTTTATTCACAATAATCATTTTAAACACAGTTTTCGCCAAACATCACCAAGATATTCTTTAAGAGGTTTTTTTAATAATTCGACATAAATTATACTATAAGTTACTCAAACAAAGGACATCGCAACACCAAAAAGGGTTTTAAAACACCGTACACACTCTAACACAATTCTATTGTTTGAAAACAAAAGAAAATACCAGAAACCACAAACTCAAAATAAAATCAAACGAACTCGTACAAGAAAACTCATGCAAGACGTTATGTACTCAAAAGAAAACATAAGGCAGTATCCAAAACAACGATCAACACAGCAAACCTAAAAGCATCAATACTAACATGTCGCCAACGGGTTACAAAAACCAAGGGATATACAACCAAGGGAGTAATGATCCACACTAATATGTTAGGAACAATTAGTGCTTAAAAGAAACGTTTGATACTCATACGAGTAATCAATGCAATGAAAGAACAAACGAAACGCGCCTATATCTGAAAGAGCAAATCCCAACAAACAATCGAGCAACGAGCAACCATAATAATAATAATAATAATAATACTAGGTATCCGCAAATACTAGATAGAAGAGAAACTTATTATCTATACAACTCAACTCAACATATCCTCCAATTAGGGTGAGAGAAATATTCTCTACCCATACCACCATCTTTATCATGAATACACATAAAGAAAACATATTACACTACCACCTTACAACCAAACACAAATAAATGCAATCATAGTCACAAGTCTACGTGTGTGATGCCTTTATAATTATGTTGGTCACCATAATTATAAATGCCTCCTTTCATACGTGTACTTACTTCCAAGATTACCCATTTCAATCATAATTCACATATAAGCACATATTCCATATTGCACATCTTAAACCACTCCAACTTAACACATAAAGGATGCTCCATCAAATAACTACTTACTTATATCAAAATAAAATCAAAATGACATAAAAGAACGAAAGTCTCACAACACCTCCAAAATACAAGATATTCGAAAGAATTAATCAATAACAACATGACGAGGTAAAAGACGGAATAAACCTATGCTAGGCCTCGCATGGGTTTGACTTTACCATCGCAAGAGTCACCCGAATCCGCGAGTCCAGCCCTACTACGACTATCCAACAAGCGATTAACTACTCTATCTCCTTTGGTTCTACAAGAGGCTCCTCATACACCTAAGTTCAGTTGGGAAAATGGTTCCCCAATGAAACTTCTTAGACAACGCATACTAAATCGGCTATGGGTAATAAACATAACTAAGATGACAACTTAATAAAATGAGATCATAAATATTTATGCAAAATAAAAGGAGAAGCATAGCAGTTAACGAAAATAGAAGGGAAACCTAATAGTCATAGCATTAAACACATAAGCCCTAAATGCATCTACATGAAGGACTCCTAGGTTATAGTCTAGGCTCAACTACCTACTTTTCTATAACCAAAGGCTCTGATACCAATCTGTCACACCCCGCCTAGGCGGAAACACGAGGCGTAACATCATGGATATGATCACAACACAATGGTGTCAACCATAGAGAGAACTAAATGAAATAGATAAACAAATGAGACACAATGTGCCATGACAATATCTAACACAAGATAAAGGAGTCTTGCATTACGATAGCAAAGTCATACCACAAGGAAACATAATTCAAAATACTAAACAAGATCAACAAACATCCAGCATCAAACAATTCAAATGACATAAATAAAATCTCTAGGAGAATGACTCCGCATGCAAGCCTACGGTCTCACTAGCCACTCATCCTAACCTCAACATCCTCAAGATGATTACCTGAAAATGATGCTTAAAAACGTAAACATAAAGTTGGTGAGAGTCATAGGTTTAAGACACGAAAATCAAATCCAATTGTAAATTGTTGTGATAATAAAGAAAACATTGCAGGACAATAAATGAACTATCATACAGGCTAACATGCAAATCCAATCAATCATACAAATAACCGGCAAACGACTACAAGACGTCTCATATCATACCAAGGTCCCTGTGGTTACCCCCTTAGCCCAAGACATGGATACTCTTAAAGTAACCCTCCTGTCCGCTAGGACACGGTACCATCTACTAAATAGGCCATGGATACCCGCAGGTGATCCCCCCTGACTTAGTTTACAATTCTCAATATCACATCACAAAGATGTAGCACACAACATACAATAGTCACATATAGTTCATGCATCTTTGACAATACATTATCATAGTAATCAAAACATTTCCAAACACTTTGCGTCATTTCCACCACAATAAATCATAAGAAAAGAGGGGCTATGAAACTCACCTGAATGCTCAAACGCAGCTTCCAAATTTTAACGCGCACTATACAAATAAATAAACACGGTTACACACGACCAATCCAAAAGCTCTAGTCCATGTAACACACATATGATGGATGTCTATGGTGTTTACTTATCCCCACGGGTCACCCCAACACCATGCCCAACTTTAACCACTTCATTAACACTTTACACTAGATACTTATAATTAAATTGAAATTTGCATAATTTTAATGTCTCTTTACATGCTCAAAACCCTTACTTAATGACCTTCATAATTTATACAAAAAATCACCCATGTTCATTTATGAGTATATTAACTACCTTGTGATTCCCAAGTATTCATTACATGCGCAACTACCTTAAATAAAATCAAACTTCAAAACTGTCCGAATTCGGATCTGATTGCACACCAAAATATATCCCTCTAACTATCATAATTAGACATGCTTTTAGAGGCTAATATATAGGATTATCCATAGACTTATGGAACTTAACAAATGTAGAAGGGCTAAGCTTAATTACATTTTTAAGTATAGGTTTTACCCTCACAAACATGACCTAAATCTTACCCGTATTTACTGATCTGACAACTTTTAATGTAACCAACATTTGAATGACTTTCTGACTTTAAAAACTTTCGAGGCTGGATTTTCTGGAAAATAGAGTCTCTGAACTACAATTTAGGCTTAAGAATCATATCAATTCATGTTTTTATCATCTAGATATCGTCGATTGAACACAGCCCTAAAATCTGCCAAACCCTAATTCATGTTCTAGCGCGAATTAAACCTAACCGATTACACCCATATGATCATAATTAAGCCCTAATCATTATGACATGATTAGACATCATTAATTTATAGATTTATAAAAACCCTAATTCCATCATAATAATTATTACATGATTTAGAGATGATTAAACAATACAGGGTAAAAGATTATACCTAAACTCTTTGATTGAACACGCGAAAATCACCAAAACTCCAAAAGATCAAAACGCTTTTTTTCTTCTTTTTCTTGATCGAACGACCACAAGGGGGGAGGGGAAGTGTTTTTAGGGTTTTTTTGTTATTTTAATAAATATTATACATGTTTTACCAAATCAGTATTTGACTTGGACTCAAATTGGGCTTTTCCTTTCTTTTTTTTCTTTTTTTTTTGGGCCGATCTCTCTCTCTCTCTCTCTATGTATATTAAATTTTTTATATATATTTATATTTTTATATATATACTAAATATTATTATATATATATATATATATATATATATATATATATATATATATGTGTGTGTGTGTGTGGGTGTGTGTGTGTGTATATATATATATATGTATTTAGTTTTATTGTTATTTACATTACCTTAAGTTTCTCTAAAAACCTATGCCAATTTGGTAAACCTTTTTGCATAAAAATGCCATACTACACTTTCTAATTAAAATTTTCATTTCACCATCACACTTTTTATTTTTAGAAAGTTCACCACTAACTTTCATTTTTTACAAAACTTATTCCCTTTCCATAGGACATACTTTCCATAAAAAAATCCAACGCTTAGACATCCACATATTAACGAAGCAACACACTCATAACACCAGCTTATTGGGCTTCGGTTGTTTCATCTATGCATGTTTATTGGGCTTCGGTTCTTATTATTCCTCAAGGTATCATTGATGACATACACCAGCTTATTCATGGTTTTATGGTGCAATGGGGTGTCTATACGCGAGAATGCCAAGGTTTCATGAGACGAGATTTGTCTTCCTAAGAAGGAAGGGGGTCTTGGATTACATCACCTTGACATCTTTAATTATGCGCTAATGACTACTCACATTTGGAACATAGTATCGTCTAAAGAGTCTTTATGGGTTCGTTGGATACACACTTACAAGCTCAGAGGTCGTTCTTTTTGGGACGTTCCCGTGAAGAGTGATATGAGTTGGGGCTGGCGTAAACTACTCCAACTTAGGGAGACTGTCAAACCATTTTTTTGGGTAAAATTGGGAAACGGTTTATCCACTTCACTTTGGTACGATCGATGGTCTTCTCTTTGCCCTTTTATAACTTTCCTTAGTCCTTGTGACATTACTAAAGAGGGTTTCCATTTACAAAACAAAGTGGCTGATTTGATTGTAAATGCGGTTTGGGCGTGGCCTCAAGCATGGCTACATAAAGCGCCGAATATTGGCACTATTACGGCTCCTGTTCTTGATGTTTTACAAACTGATGTGACGTAATGGCGTGATCACAACGGTACTTTATCTTCATTTTTCAGTTGCAAAAGCTTGGGAAGCCATTCGTCCTCGAGGTAATCAGGTTGGGTGGTTTCGGATTGTTTGGTTCTCTCATAATATTCCTCGTCATGCCTTCTATTTGTGGTTGGTTATGAGGCAAGGGCTCAAAACACATGATAGAATAAAGCAATGGGATGTTGGGCCAACAATTGATGTTAACTTGCTTCGTTGCTCTCTTTGTAATGCACAACCGGATTCACACACACATTTATTTTTTGAGTGTGCATTTTCAGCAAAGGTGTAGAGTTATGTCCGTGTTCTAGCTAATATGGACCTGGTGCCTCCCGTCATGCATGATATTATTCTCCATTTGCAGCCCATAGGTAGTAAGAGGACGGCAAGGTGCATCTTTGGTAAGCTCATCGTGGCTGCTGCAACATACTTTATATGGCTTGAGCGCAATAATAGAACATTTAAAAATGTTAGAAGATCCCCGAAAGAGATTAGAGACATCATTATGGTGATTGTTCGCTTAAAACTTCTTTCTCTTCGTTTTAAGAATACATATTCGCAGAATAAAAAACCCTAAAAAAAATCTCTCCCTTAGAGGGGATTTCCGGCCGCCTCCTTTACTATTTTTCCGGCCAAAACACAACTTTATTCGTCCTCTCTACCATTTATTTGGTATGCAATACGAATCTAATGCGTGTTTTCATTCTAAAAGTGAGGCGGTTTGGTTTATTTTTTATCTTTAATGAAATCCCGTCCCACAAGATCATTGGCTTACCGTCATTCATTGTCAAACATTGTTCTAATTATTTAAATAGATTCTTGGAGTGACGTGTTTACTTTTTACGCGGCTGAGATCTTGTTGTTTATTTTAAGGCAGCCGGCACTCTATACCTTAATAGATAATTGTTTTTTAACGATTGTATTATGGTTTGTTCATTGTAATATTTTTTAGGGCTTCGCTGTTGTATTACATTTTGATCCGTTTTGTATTTTTATTTTGTTAACATCGAGATGTTGTGGATGGTGTTGATAATCTGTGGTCATTAATGGCGTATATAATGCAGATCGATGGTTATGGGGGCGTGGTGACATCGAAGTGGGTGAACCCTTATTTTAGGGTTTCTTTATCATTGATGATCTTTAGGTTTCGGTGGTCAATCTGGGTGATTGGTGTTTGTTGCCTTGGTTACACGAAGGGTCTAACGTCTATGTTTGTGGTAACATTACACATCATGGTAACAAGGAACCTTCCGTTCTGTATGATTATCTAGGATGCTCGTGGTGTGATTGCTTGATGATCATTGTGGTTAGGTGGGTTAGGGGAGAGGTTGGATCGAAACCCTAACGCAGGTTAGGGTATGGTACGTTTAGAACATGTGTTTTGCACGTGTTGTTTGGTGATACCCCTAACGTTTCTTGTTTTGGGGTTGGGTGGGCTCTAGTTTCATGCATGTTTTGGATAGAATTCTTATTATATTGGCGTGGTGGCTAGAGCTTGGAAGTTGCGTGGGAGCTGATTATGCAAACACGCTACATGTTGAGGCATAGTTTCAGTTTAGTACGTCCATACATAATTCTCATATTGAAGACGGAACAACTGGTTCATGGGAGGTGTCTCATATGTTGGTTGAAGTTGGAATATTGATCTCTATTGTACTATCTTTGGTTTTTATTTTCCAATTTTATTGGTAGTCATAAGAAGTGGGTTTGTCACTCTTATGTAGTTTATGGTTGTCGCACAGTGTTATGTGCTGGTTGTAACCCATGTAACAGGCCGTGATGTTAGGACTTCACCTACATCCGTTTGTACTTCAACATTTTTTTGGGGTAATATATTTTACCGAGGTTGAGTCCCTTTTACCCAAAAAAAAAAGAATACAGATTCGGTGAGGCATTTGCTAAGCCGATGGAAGATGCCTAAGAATTTTCGTATCTATGGTTAACTTTTCAATTTTCATGCTACATTATGGTAATCGTTGTTTTGGAGCTTGGAATAGCCGCGTTTCCTGGAGGTTTTGGAGGATATCCAATAGTTTAGGCCTTTACTATTTGTACACATATAGTTAGGCTTATTGTTTATGGCATGTCACGAACACTTTAGAGAAGTTCAAGCTAGGCTTGAGGTTAATGTGGTATTTTAGCCACATTCCATTGTACTTAAACTTTCCTTTGTGATTAATACAATTTACCGGGGTAACCCTTTACCCAAAAAAAACACACTCATAACGCCACTCATTTCCATTATCACTACACGTGAACAAAATGGAAATACTCAACATATACTTCATCCTTAATCAAAAATGAGATGAACACGCATCTCAGGTTGATCACTTCTAAGTGTCATAATAGTTATACATTGCTATATCTTAGTTCTAATTGTGCGAAAATAGTATGAAAAATTAAAATCCCCAAATTATTTAATTTAAGCAAAATCAAAACCCTAGACACAAAATTAAGAAGAAAATAAGATGAAATCACTTACAATAGTTGTTATAGATTGATGATTTGTTGATGATCTTGTAGATTAATTGCTCTAATTGCCGATTTATGTTATGTTTGTTTGAGGGTTTTAGTGTTTGAGTTCGTGGGTGTGTTTGTATAATAATAGTTGTGGTCCCAATTTGTTTAAAATTTGTTATTTACCCGCAATCTGAGACAGAGTTGATTTTTGAGCAAATTGAGATATGGTGTTGTGTTTTTAGCAATTGGAGTGTGTTATACTTACTATTAGGAGTATGTGATATAATTTTCGGAGTCGACGTCCAAGTTTTGAGTGAACCGTGCAACTTGTCATGAATTTCCTGATGGAATTTCAACGTAGTCGATCCTACTAGGAGTGTGTTATCTTTTAGCATAAGTTTTGACCATTACTAATAACACAATCATTTATGAACATTTAGACTTAACAAAACATCATCAACACAAGTGTGAGTTGCAATTCGATGATTGTCCTTTTCGTCTTTTTCAATCGATTTCGTAATTTCATGTATTGACCATACATGTAGACTTTGAAAATATCTATGGTCATTTTATTGATATTTTCTTTATCTAGTAAAATTCTAATCTCGATTATGTTCATGATCGGAAGTTTTGTAATTGGAACTAGTAATGAGAATTATCATCTTTTGAATAATGAATAATTACTTCATTAGGATTTCCGCTTACGATCATTTTTGGGATGATGAATTCCATCATTCCTAATCCTAATCTTAAATAATTAAATACTTCACGTTTTAAAGGCTTAGTAAATATATTGGCTATATTATCTTCGGATGCAACTTTCTTGATAGAGATATTGCCCTTTTGGATGTTATCGCGTAGAAAGTGGTGACGGATTTTTATATGTTTAGTTCTAGAGTGTTGTACGGGGTTTTTACTCAAGTCGATAGCGCCTTTATTGTCGCACATAATTGGAACATCGTCGACGCGTATGTCGTAGTCGATGAGAGCTTGTTTCATCCATAGTGCTTGTTGACATACCTTTTCGGCAGAGACGTATTCGGCTTCGGTCATGGAGATAGCAAGGGCCATTTGTTTCTTAGTAAACCAAGATGTTAAAAACCATTCCATGAACGTACAAACGCCACTAGTGCTTTTGAGATCAACGTAATTGCCCGCGTGGTCGAAGTAGGCATAAACTACAGTTTCTATTCTTGTTCCTTTCAGATACCATAATCTTAAATGACTAGTTCCACTAATATACCTAAATATACACTTAACGGCTTCTAAATGGGTAGTCTTAGGATTTTCTTAGAAACGAGCACATAAGCAAACACTAAACATAATATTGGGCCTACTTGCAGTTAAATAAAGTAAACTATCAATCATCCCTCGATATTTAGAGTTATCCATGGAGTCGGCTTCATCATCCTTAATGAGCTTGATCTCCGTTGACATCGGCGTCTTGGTTGGTTTGGAATCTTCCAACCCGAACTTCTTTAACATCTCCTTGATGTACTTGGATTGATTGAAAAAATATTATGTCTTCCATTTGTTTGATTTGAAGACCCAAAAAGAAGTTCAACTCCCCCATCAAACTCATCTCAAACTTGTCATGCATGATTTTTGCAAAATCATCACACAAGTTTTGACTCGTAGAACCAAATATAAGGTCGTCGACATATATTCGAACAATGATAAGATGTGATTTTGATTTCTTAGTAAAAAGTGTATTATCGACGATTCCCATTGAATACTCGTGTTTTATCAAAAATGCTTTTAGTCTATCATACCAAGCTTTAGGAGCTTGCTCAAGACCATACAAAACCTTTTTAAGTTTACAAACATAGTATGGTTTTTGAAAATCAATGAACCCCGGAGGTTGAGCAATGTAAACCTCTTCATTTATAAAACCATTTAGAAAAGCACTTTTTACATCCATTTGATATAATTTAAAAGCGTTTGCACAAGCAATAGCAAGAAGTATTCTAATCGACTCTAATCTCGCTACCGGAGCATATGTTTCCTCATAATATATATCTTCTTGTTGATTATATCCTTGTGCTACTAATCTAGCATTATTTCTAGATACTATATCATTTTCATCTAATTTATTTAAAAAACCATTTTGTTCCTATGACGGATTGACTTACAGATAAAGGGACTAATTCCTAAACATTATTAGCTACAAATTGATTTAGTTCTTCTTGCATGGCTATAACCTAACTTTCATCTTTTAATACTTCATTGATATTTTTGGGTTCTATTGTAGATATAAAACAAAATAAATTACTATGATTTTGGGATTGAGATCTTAAGGTTCTTTGATTAATATTTCCTATGACTTGATCTAGTGGATGATTTTTGGACTCTTTAATGTTAATGATTTCGTCAACTTCTATCGACTCGTCTTCTTCGTTATTAGTCTTTACTATTTTGGTATTCTTTCTAATGGCTTCTTCTTCACCAACATCATCATCAACCAATTGTGATAATTTGGTAGGAGGATGACTTTCATCGAATGTCACGTTGAGTGATTCTTCGACTTTCATTGTATGTTTATTTAATACTACATAAGCTTTACTATTTTGAGAATATCATAGAAAAACACCTTCGTATGACTTTGGGTCAAACTTGGTTAGATAGTCTTTAGTATTCAAAATGAAGCACTTGCTTCCAAATAATTTAAAATGTTCTAAAGAAGGTTTCCTACCTCTAAATATTTCATAAGGGGTTTTTCCTATTATTGGTCCAATTAATATTCTATTTAGTATATAAGTTGATGTATCAACGGCATTACACCATAACTTTTGTGGAATGGATTGTTCATTAAACATAGTCCCAGACATCTCTTGTAAGGTCCTATTCTTTCTTTCTACTACCCCATTTGATTGTGGAGTACGTGGAGCCGAGTAGTTATGAGTAATGCCTTGTGCATCACAATAAGCTCCGAATTGTACTTCATTATCAGATTCCCGACCATGGTCCGTTCTAATAGCTATTATAGAACTACCTAGTTGGTTTTGAATTTTCCTACTTAATATTTCAAATTTCTCAAAAGCTTCATTTTTAGTCTTTAGAAATCTACTCCATGTATACCTAGAATAATCATCTACTACAACTAAGGTGTATAGATTACCTCTATATATGCAATAATTCTAAACATTTTTAGTGGAAACCATATTTTTAGCTTTATGACTTGCATGAGCTTGCTTTACAATTTTACAAGCATCACAAAAATGTTTATCATATTTTAGCTTAGGTAAGTTTCTAACTAATTCTTTAGATGACAACGATTGAATTAAACGCATATTTGCATGACCAAATCTTCTATGCCATAAGGTAGAATTATCCACTATCATGGCGAGACATAATTTGTCTTGAGACTTATTTCCTAATTTCATTACGTATAAGCCATTTTTCTTAATCCCGTTTCCTATGGTTTTACTATCTTTAATTATTTTACTACCTTCTTCCGTGAATAAGACTTGACACTTGTTGTCACAAATTTGACCAACACTAAGTAAGTTAAATGCTAAGTTATCTACGTGTTCTACATTAGATATAGTAAGAGAGTCATTATAGATCATACATTTGCCTATGACCTTTCCTTTTAAGTTACTTCCAAAAACAACATTACCATCGTCGTATGCTTTGTAGGTAGAGAATAAACTCTTGTTACCGGTCATATGTTTGGAGCAACCACTATCTTTGATCCACTCATCCGGTTCCAAGTATGTTCTCAAGCATACCTCATTTGACGATTGAGCCATGAGACAAGTTTCGTCGTTAGTTTTGTCTTCGCCGTCATTTTCGCTATCGCTCCAAGAACCTCCAATGAAGGCCTTTTGATCTTTATTGCGAGATGGTTTTGGACAATCGCCAATGAGATGATTTGTGTAACGACCCACTCTGGAAAGGAGGCCAAAACGTCATAATCATGGTGTCATATCAAAGCATAATAAAGGCATAAAGTCATAAATGTTCTTGGTTGAGGAGAGATGTTTCTTCTAGGTGGGGGTATTTTCGATCTAGACTCGGTTTTGACATAACCTATACCGCTTTTAAGTGATGGTTTTAAAGACGGTTTCTTTGACTCATCAACGCTATTATGTATTAGTTTCTTCCTACTAATAACAAAATCTGATCTAGAAGATATTAGGTGGACTAAAAATGTGTTTCTGTTCCCTTTTTCGCCATAGGTGCGACTCACAGATCCCAGTAGGTTGGATCAGTGCTACCTTTATGGTGGACTCCGTCTATCGCTTTTCAGAGGGACGATCAAACGAAATCATGGCTTTTAGTGCCGCTTTACCGCTAATCAAATCCTAGACCTATTTTGCAACTAGGTGACTTTTGATTGTTTAACATTTCTCTTAGTGAATTAGCGCTTTTATCAAATTTAACAAATTTAACTTGAGTTTCCTTAAGTTTGGCGTTTTCCAAATTAAGTTCCTCACATGACTTACACGCAATCTCAATTTCTTTACTTCTCTCAAGTTTTATAATTTTCTCATTCAATTCTAAAATTTCTTTTTCTAAAAGATCTCTTTTAGTTTTCAAAATTTTAATCTTGTTAATGATTTATAAGCTAATTTCACATAAGCTATCGTATTCTATTTGCATACTATCATTATCAAGAGAAGATGCATTATCACTATAATAGGAAGAGTTAAGAGTTACCTCATTTGACGATTGAGCCATGAGACAAGTTTTATTGTTAGTTTTGTCTTCGGCGTCATTTTTGCTATCGCTCCAAGAACCTCCAATGAAGGCCTTTTGATCTTCGTTGCGAGATGGTTTTGGACAATCGCCAATGAGATTATTTGGATCACCGCATCTATGACATTTCCGGTCACTCTTTCCTTTCTTCTCGTCCCTTTGTCGGAATGACTTCTTTTCTTCTCTTGGTTGCCTAACAAATTTACCCTTTCTTCTATAGAACTTTTTAAAGTTCCTTACGGCCATAGCATATTCTTCGTCATCGCTTCAGGTTGTCAGACAGTTGTAATCATCATAGAAATCTTTCTTAGCTTTCAAGGAAATGGAATTAAATCTTTCCTTTTTGCCTCTATAAATTTTGGATCTTTCCGATGGACTACTTCATTTACTTTGGTTAGCGATGTGCTCGTCTAGAGCTAGTGATGACAAATCTTTTGATTCTTCAATCGCCATGACCTTTGCTCTCCATTTAGGATGTAGACCCTTAAGAAACTTCCTAACATAGTTCTTGCTAGAGAAACCTTCATCAGGAGCTTTAAGCCTAGTAATAATAGTGTTAAATCTAGCAAAACCGCTATCAATAGATTCTTCTTCAAGGATAGTAAATTGTTCATATTTTTGAACAAGAAGATCATTTTTATTATCCTTTACTTGGCTATTACCTTGATGTGTGATTAACAATGATTGCAAAATATCTTTAGCCGTTTTACCCATAAAAATTCTTTCGTATTCCATTTTAGGTAAAACATTATAAAGAACCATTTTAGCTTCATTATTTTTAGCAAGTTTCTTTTTAAGATCATCATCTTGTTGTTCAAAAGGAACCATTTCTAAAATTTGGGTTTCTTTGTTTCTAGCAACCGGTGGAAAATCACCATTCAAGATAATATGCCAAAGATCTAAATCTTTTGCTTTCACATAAGTTTCAAATCTATTTTTCCAATATATAAAATGATCACTTTCAAAAAGAGGTGGTCTTTGCATAGATTGCCCTTCTAGTATTTTCTGAATCTATTGTATTCGATTTAAGCTTTAAATGTTACGATAATACGTTAAGATTTAGGGTGGCCTTGGCTTTCTAGAATACAATTGTGGAAACTAGAAGGGGGTTGAATAATTTTTACCGTTTTAAATTAAAATTTAGATTATTGACTTATGTGAACTCAAGAGATATACACAAGTGTATATGATAGCGATGCAATAAATAAATAAATAAATAATTTATAGAATATATGAACAAGTATAAAGATATGGAAAGATCAAACGATGGACACAATGATTTTAGTGGTTTCGGCTAAAATCTCTCTTCTCCCTACTCCATCCCAAGTACCCACTTGAGCAGTAATCTTCACATGTCAATAAGCTCGCTTTAGGGCGGAGGTAAACTTTTACGTAGTATGACATTATATTTGTTATTATCAAAACATGAAGATCATTAAATATAAATATCATTTTTGCGCGAATATTTGTATTAATAGTAGGCTTAATCTACAAGGTAGGCTAAGGTGTAAAGGTGTAACGAAATAGACATATGGTGTGAAAAAGACAGGAATGGCTCAACAGGTTTTTTTAGGGGATCTTACTCATATGGTGAGAGTAAGCAAAGGGTTACACGGGATTTAACTAACCAGTGTAGTTAGTTAATTTTACAACATTTAGGCTTTTGGTGTATTCCTAGAAATTTACCAGTTAAAAATGATTCTCCATCTAAATCCATAGTACCCATCATTGTGGTCTCGAGTGATATACCAGCCCGAGTTCTAAAGTCCACTACATCACCGGCACACTCATATTTTTGTAGAGTTTTTAGTAAACGTTTGGAAACGGAATAGGCTTAATTATCACAATTTGGCATTAAGGGTTATAGTGCGCGAGGTCATGTAACTAGTAATTTTTACAAAAGTTATGCTAGAAAAAATTTTAAATTTGGCATAATTTAAGCATATAGCATGTTATTTGTAAAAGAAAGGACAAGTAGGCATTCTAATTCTCCATCCACTCACTTAGATTATACAACATCCTCGTTATATAGATAAAAAAATTAAAGAAAATGGGAAATAAAATTAGAACGAGGAACTCCCCTGATATGTTGCTCGGGATGATTCTCCAATTTGAGTTCTTGAGAAAAAGTATGTTGACGAGGCTTCAGAATGCTCATACGAGTTCAACACATGTCTTTTTCAGAGTATACCATATCGTCGATTTCCTTATAGCAAGGTCCTGCATAAAAGATTAGAGGACAAAGGTCCAATTCCTATCTCAGTTATACAATGGTTACAATGCATGAAAATAATTAAACACACTGATGTACAAGGATCAATATGCCGTATCCTAAACCCTAGGATACGCCGTATCGTTCCTATAAAAATAATTAAATAGTTTTAAAGTACTAGAAATTAAATTACAGACTGATAAAGTCCAGACACATCCATACGCCGTATCCAAAGGGGTTCGATACACCGTATGGGGTGTCTAGGAAGACAGACTTGTGTACACAATTAAAAACAATTCAAACAATTTAAAAATGACTGGGTTGTCTCTCGGGAAGCACTTTTGTTTCAGCTCGTCGTTAAGTTTGACTTTTTCCTTTTCTTTTTTCATCATTCATCGAGTGTTGCCATGACCCATCCCTCATTAATGATATGTAAAAGTTCTCGATAAGCATCCATGTTGTCCTTCGAGTGGTTGAGGTACTCGGACTCTTTTATGGCAATGTACTCTTCGTCAGCATTGAATGACTACTTCATCATCTCAAATCTCCTAATTTTGCAGACTGATGGTTCAAAGTGGGATCATCCCTGCGTTCTTTATGCCCTTGATTGTCTTGAGCGTTGTTTGTGTCATAATTTCTACCAAAGATATTATTAACCTCAAGATAAGGGTCATGAGCCTTTTTAGTTTTGATGTTTGCATATGATTTCTGACCATAACTTTCCAAATGAGTGAATGGTGCGACATCATGAGCTTTTATCTTCCACCAACATTCTTGTAGCTTTACTAGCACATTATAGTCTAGTTCGTAGAAGTTCCCAAAACTATTTATTAACCATGCACAGAATTTCATAACACTGGGAGTTGCATTTCCCTATGATTCTTTAACTTTTGCTTTGTGCATTAGGGTTTCTTCTTTCAGTTTTCCTTTAGCTAATTCATCATACCATTTGTGATCTTGGAAATAAGTCATGCTTCCAACCCGAACCATCACAGGTAGCTCTCCACCGTTACGAAACCCATCAATGTCTGAACTACACGTGGGCCATTTACTTATTCCATTCTTAAAATGATATGGTTCACATATATGATCACATAGCTGATATGGTACCCCTTTATCCAACTATGGTTCCTCAGCATCCCTTGTTACAGGATTATTCAACTCATACTCCTCGTAAGTCTTGATTCCTTGTATAACAAAAGTAAACAGATCCATGTCAATTTTAAGGAGGTAGTTGAAATCCTTGAAAGATTTACACAAGGGCGTCTCGTAGTCAAATAAATTGTCTTAGATCTTGAAGATGTCAGCAATATCATTAGGGTCATCATCTTCCTCAGCTTCATCTCTTTATTGTCATCAGAGAGTTGGTAGAATTTTGAATGAACTTTTCTACCAAATCATCCTAAGTAGTAATTAAGCCGATACAATCCTTTTTGAAACATTCACTTGTGGCACATACAAGTGAAATAGGGAAGATACTAAGCCTAAATCAGTCCTGACTTACCCCATTAATTTTGATTGGCCCAACTACTTCGAGAAATTTATTAATGTGCTCAAACACGTTTTCTTCAATTATCCCATTGAAAGTGTTATCTCGTATCTTGACCAAAAACGCTCCCTGTATCTCGACGAAATTTCTCTTGATCATTCTTCCTTCATTATTATTAGAGATGCAATTTTTTCACGTAACAGAGATATAGTCGTTTTGTTCCATTATCGTCAATCGAATTCCTAAAAAATAAGTACAAATGATCAGTAGGTTGTGCCCTCTCAGAAGAGAACACGATAAATAGGAAATCGTATACGAAAAATAACTATTGTTACTGTATCAGATGATCAATACGTTGTATTCAATTGATTTGAATACGCTGTATGGTCTGCTGAAGGTCAGTACGCCGTATTGACTATACAGAATACGCCGTATTGTTTGGAAGAACAGATACGTTGTTTAGACTGTAGAGATCAATACCGTTGTTCTAAGTGGAAAGGTTGATACGTCGTATCCAACTGGTGGATATGGCGTATCAGTTGATTTATCAGGACATAATACTTAGAAAACAATTACTTGATGCGGGAATTTAAACACATAATTAGATCATACAATTAAATTAATTACAAACAGTATTAAATTAATTAAATTATACTAAACTAATGGTTAGAAATACTAATAAAATTAAAGGTTAAACTTTTTCATTCCCCGGCAATGGCACCAAAAACTTGATGTGCTGTCGTGTAGGGTCAATTTATTGATTACCAAGTTTTAAATTTATATTTAGCCGACTTATCCTAAAACAACACTTTAACGGGCAGTGTACCCGATCGGGTGGAGTTTCGTGGTAAGTAGGGTGTCGAACACTAAGAGCGAGGTTGTTAACCTTGAATTCTATTAGTATTTTGATTACTCTATTTAAGTTAATTCTAAATACTTGTTAAACCTATGCTAGGTACACTTTTAACGATAGATGGGGGGTTTTCAGCCTGAGAGACTGGCACAGGTTTTATGGTGACAATAATCAATTCTAAACACAATAAACATGCAAGAAAATAATCAGAAGATAAAAGAGCGGTACAAGCCAAATAATAGAAAACTGTATTAGCCATATTAAATCCGATTAAATGTTGGTTTGTTTATTTAGTGCAATGATTTCTTATCTCGAAGCGGCATATCATTCTTAAGACTTAGGCGGGACATCATCCTAAGACCTAGACACGTTGAATCCTGTCACAATTAACGCATCCGCATAAAGCATCCTTTTAGTTTAATTATAATCTATCTAGGGATTATAGCAATGGTGATCTTGATAAACCCTAGCCCATCAGGACTTTACCCACTTACTGTTTGACGATATTTTATATACTGGTAGTCCACTATTCAAATCTTTATCAATTAATCAAGAACATACTTGTTGAAACATTACGGGTCACCTGCCAGTCCAACTAAGCTCTTAATTTAAAGACAAAGACAGAACGTTATTTGTGATCCTATTGGTCTAGTAATATAAAACACGATATGGAGAGCTATCCTAGTATCTAGCTCACTTGTTAGGCGTAACTAGACCCAGTTGAATGATAGGTCGCATATTCAAACACGTAAACAAGTATCATGTGATAAACATAATTAAACTCATCAATATCTGAGATGACTGAGTACGGCTTTGCCAAAACCTCATAGTAAATCTTCCATCACGATCTGAGATGACTGACAAGGCACTCCATGCATTGCTACTATCTCATCAATATAAAGTCTTGCCAATCGCTCCATCTTATAATCTTCTCGTATAGCCAGAAGATAAGATGACTTAGTTAGTCTATCGACTATTACCCGAATAGTATCATGCCCACTACTTGATCTCGGTAACTTAGTAATAAAATCCATGGTAATTCTATCCCATTTCCACTCAGGTATCTCTGGCTGTTGTAGCAAAACTGAAGGTCTTTGGTGTTCAGCTTTCACCTTCGAACAAGTCAAACATTTACTAACGTAGGTAGCTACATCTCTCTTCATACCTGGCCACCAATACATATCTTTCAAGTCATGATACATCTTATTCGCTCTCGGATGAATAGAGTACTTCATTGTATGAGCCTCATCCATAATCATCTTTCTCACATCACCTACTAATGGAACCCATATCCGATCCATAAAGTACATGCCTCCATCTTCCTTCTTTTCTATTTGTTGGTCCAAGCCACACAACATTTCTGTTGGCGCGTTCTCTACCTTGGACGCCTCACCTTGAGCGGCAAATATCTTGTCCTTAACACTTGACTGTATAGTCATGGGCATTGCTCGCACTCGTCTTGGTTTTACTCTCTCCTTCCTACTCAATGCATCAGCCACTATATTTGCCTTTCCTGGATGGTAGCGAATCTCACAGACGTAGTCACTAAACAACTCAATCCATCTTCATTGGCGCATATTTAACTCCTTTTGGTCAAATATATATTGTAGACTCTTATGATCCGTTTAGATAACACTTTTCGTTCCGTACAAATAATATATCTATGTCTTAAGTGTAAAGACCACCACTCTCAGCTCCAAATCATGGGTGGTATAGTTCTTCTCATGAATCTTCAGTTTTCGTGATGCATATGCAATTACCTTGCCTCTTTGCATCAATACACATCTAAATTCTTCCGTCGCAGTAAAGTAAGGGGTTTAGCAATCTTAGAAAAGTGTACGATGAAACGCCGATAGTAACCTGCCAATCCCAGAAATGATCGTATCTCACATGGCGTCTTAGGTACTATCCAATTCTTCATTGCTTCCATCTTAATAGGGTCCACGTGAATACCATTGTTGTTAACTACGTGTTTGAGAAAATGTACTTCTTGTAGTCAAAATTCACACTTACAAAACTTGGCAAACAACTTCTCCTTCTTGGGTAGCTCCAAAACTAACTTCAATTGAACCTTGTAATCCTCCTTAGACTTCGAATAGACCAAGATATCATCGATATATACGATAACAAACTTGTGTAGATACGGCTTGCACACCCGGTTCATCAAGTCCATGAAAACCGATGGTGTCTTGGTTAACCTAAAAGGCATAACCGTAAACTCAAAGTGTCTCTACCACGTCCTAAATGCGACCTTTGGAATATCTACTTCGTGTACTCTTAGCTGATGATAACCGGGATGAAGATCTATCTTAGATAAATAATGCGAACCTTGTAACTAGTTGAACAAGTCGTCGATCCTGGGGAGATTCTTGGTGGTCAGCTTATCCAACTCTTAATAGTCTATGCACATTCAAAAAACGAACCTTCCTTCTACTTGAACAACACAGGTGCTCCTCACGGAGAGTGACTTGGTCGAATAAAACATATATCAAACGAACTCTAAGGGTTACGAACTATCGAATAGGGTAGCAACGAATATCGTATCAAAGGCTAGAAAACATCTAAGAGATTTCACAGATGCAAATAGACGCGGATCCAATGTCATAAGAATCCTTAAAAGAAAGGATAGAATATCTATACCTATAGAAAATACAAACAAAAGAGTCAACAAAGCGTACCAAGACAAAAGGAACACATATCGAATAACGATATGTATCAAGATTTATAAATGAGAATGATAGAATTCTTATACCAAAAATTAACTTTACTTGAAAGAACCAACTAAATACTGTTTTCATAAAAAATCATTATGAAACAATAAAGAAAGTCCTTTTAAATAAACAAAAGAATCTTTTTATATATAAAAATCGTCTTAAATATAATCTTTATAAAATTTATTTTAAACATGGTTATCATAAAAATTCAGAGACATTTATTTAACGGTGTATCGCATCTTACCATTATGAATCATTTTAAACATACTTTTCATAATAAAAATAAAATTGATCAAGCATAAAAAAATAGTTTCATATCTTATTTGTAAAGATCATTTTAAACATAGTCTTGACAGTCAACCGGTATCACATCGTTTCATAAAAATCATTGTAAACATAGTTTCTTAAAAATAAAGAGACATTTACATGAAAATGGTGTCATAACGTATTCATAAAATCATTTCAAAAATAGTTTTCCCCAAACACCATCAAGATATACTTCAAAAGGTTTTCATAATTTGATATTAATATAAAATATGTTACTCAAACAAAGGACATTGTAATACCAAAAGGGATTGCAAAATACCATCAGGACTCTAACATAAATCTATGATTTGAAGGCGAAAGAGAGTACAAGAAACCATATAGTCAGAATAAAAGTCAATCGAACACATACCAGAGATGTTCATGCAAAAACATTACGAACCAAATGAAGAACATAAGGACTCATCCGTACTAACGATCAAAAGGACAACACAGAGAAACATCAGTACTAACATGTTGCAAACATGTTACGAAACTAAAGGATATATAAAAAAGGGAGTAAATATCCGTACTAACTTGTTACGAACAAATACCGCTTTGAAAGAAAAATAAGGTATTCATACGAGAAATCAATGCCAGGAAAGAACCAATAAAATGTACCAATAGCCAAAAGCAGCATATCCGAACAACCAATATATATCAAGACGATGAATGGGTACGATAGAACAACCCTACAGACATGGTACGAACAAGGAATGCTAGAATGAGGGTTAGATATCCGAATGAATAATCGAGTAGATGAACAACTTAATAATCGTAATAGTAGTAATAAGAGGTATCCAAGATATTCGTAATCGTTAGGCAAAAAGGAAGCTTGCTGACTACTCAACTAAGTCTAACATAGTCCACATTAGTTAAGAGAAGAACTCCCCAACTATACAACTATACTTATCATGAACGCACATATCATAACATCTTACACTACCACCTTACCAACAAACACCGATCAATGCAATCACGGTCACAAGTCTATGTGTGTGATGCCTTTATAATTATGTTAGCCACCCATAATTATAATTACATCCTTTCACACGTGTACTTACTTCCAAGACTACACATCTCAATGATAACACACATATATATACATATAGCACATTGCACATCTTACTTGACGCCACAAAACGATGCTCCATCAAAGCAATATTTATTCATATAGAGATAAAATTGAAAATGACATAGAGAAAATGAAGGACACGAAGTGCCCAAAAAATACATAATATCCAAAAGAAATCATCAATAGCAATGTGTCGAGGTAAAAGACGGGATAAACTTATGCTGGGTCTCGCTTGGGTTTGACTTTGCTTTCGTAAGAGTCGCCCGACACCGCGGGTTCAGGCCTACTACGAGCATCCGACAGGAGATCTGAGTCAGCCTCTTCCTCTGACTCTACTACTTCCTTTCCTCCTTTGGTTCATCGAGAGGCTCCTCCTCAATTGACTCCTCTTCTAGATCTTCTGATATCGAGTAACCCGTAGGTTGAGATAAAACTCAGAGAAAAGAAGAAAATGAAAAGTATATAAACTATAACACATATAGTTCCTATTATGCAACTATATGAAGGACTCCTAGGTTATACTCTAGGTAAAACCACCTACTTCTCTATAACCAATGGATCTAATACCAATCTGTCACACCCCGCCAAGGTGGAAACATGAGGCGTGACATGATAGGGATCATCACAATAGAGAATAACTAAAATTCATAATCACTAAATAAATCAAAATGTCATGACGACACTTGACACAAGAGGGGACTTGTATCGAGGTTAATCAAAACACAACAATACATAGTCATAAAATGTAAATCCAAAATAACAAAGTATCAATTACGAAAGTATATCAAACATAAATTGAAAATATTAACTAGTAAGTCTTCAAATGCAGGGAATCTAAAGTCTCACTATACAATCAGCCTCGAACTCTTAAGCCTTGCTAACTTCACCTAAAAATGGATACTCTCAAGTGTCAACATTACGTTGGTGAGCTCGTAGGTTTAAACATAAAACAAATAAAAAGAGCTGTAAACATATAATAAAAGTTGGACAATCGTAATGGTTATAAGCAATGCATCATGTATCTCAAACCATAACAATCATAACATATGGTATCATAACTAGCTAGAATTGTATCCATGTATCAATCGTGTATCATCATGTATCATCAATAAGAGTTACCACATTTGACTGGAATGGCACAAGCAACTCATGTATCCATGTATCCACATATGTATCATGTAAACTTGCGCATATAATTGTATCACATAACTACAATATAACCATGTATAAATAAAACCCATTCAAAACAATTTAATCACAGCAAGAAAAACATTTCAAAATCATTTTTGTATCCATTTTCACCCCAAAAAAACATAAAAAGGGGCTACGAGAAACTTACCTCAAGCTTTACAAATGCGTACAAAATTTAAGCAAATAATCTACACAACATGATTAACGGGTTATACATGATCAAGGCTATACGGCCCTATGCATGTAACCTTCCAATTGATAGATACTAATGTCTAAAATAAATTTATAAATAGCCCATCATGGTTTCTACACATTATCTAAGGGCGTCCACAATGGTGAATCTATTAAAAGGTTTATAAAAGTGACACATCATCTAATGTCATTAATTCATAAAATATTTCATATTATAAACTTATTCCCACTATGAATAAAGCTTTTTGAGGTTTATATTTTTTGGAATTCCACAATCACCATTTAAATATCATTAACTATTTAGCAGATAAAAATATAAAAAAATGATGATAAATATTTCTTAGACCTCTTCATAATCCTAGACCTTTTCATGACACCTAAGCATGAAATGGTTTCTCAATATGGATCAAAAATTTCTAAACCTTTTCAAAAAAATTTAGACCTATTTATAAACCACCATTGTGAATGCTCTAAGCTCTATACATGTTTTAAACTAGTGTTTACATTTTCAGTTTATTGCAGAATTTTAAAGTCACTTAACGAATTTTTATAAAATACTAAATGACCTCCTATGACTCCCTAATTCAAACGACATCAACTTCAATGAGTTATGAAGCTACTGTAATTTTTTCAACCAATGAAACATGCCTAACTATTTTTAAAAAAATGAACAACACAAACTGTCCAGATTCTGATCTGATGTGCACACCAAATTGTTTGACCTTACTAAGCATACTTAAATACATGGAAAAAATCTAGAAAAATTCCAGAGGTTAATAGACACATAGAACTCACCCCAGATTCAATTTCATAAATAGCAAAAATGTTTTGATAAGGTTTTTGACATAACAAACACGACACAAAATCTGACCTGAAAACTCAAATTCGACAACGAACCTTGAAAAAATATATTGATTAACTTCCACTAATTTTTAATTCACGAAGCCATCGGGGTTGGAAAGTAGACTCTCTGTAGATAACTTTAGATCAAGAAAATCAGTAAAACCTATTCGTATGACCAAGTTATGACTCTTAGAAGTTGACCTAAAAATCTGTCCAGTTTTAAATTCTGAACTTAACAACAATTTAACCCCACCAAACACATCAATACACTATTAATTACACCCTAATTGATTATTAATGACCTTATTAACACGTTTACTAAATTTTTATGAAACTATAATTCTACCAATTAAAAAGTTACAATTAATTGAATTAAAAGCAAAGATTAAAAAGAGTTATATGAAAAACCTCCTAACTTGAAAGCACACAATTTTGGACCCTAAATTTTCTTTAAAATCTTTGTTGGTTTCTCCTTGTTTCTTGTTGGAAGTCGACACAAAGAGAGGAGAGAAGAGAAAAACTGATTTAGGGTTTGACAATGAAATCAATTTATAAGGGATTCTTAGGGTAATAGTTTCCTAATCAAACTTGGATTCATTCTTTTCTTTTTCTCCTTATGTCGACCCAACAAACACCCTTAATTATATTTTTATTTTATTTTTTTTAATATTTTTGGAATAATATATATATATATATACACACACACACACACACATTTATATACATACATATATATATATATATATATATATACACATATAATATATATTTTTGGGTAAAGGGTTTCCCCGGTAAATTATATTACACCAAAAAACGTTGAAGTACAATGGATGTAGATGACGTCCTACATCACATCCCGTTACATGGGCAACAATCATGCACATACAGTGCAACAAACAACTCCCTACACAAGAATGACATGCCATTCTTATGAACTAACAGTGAAGGTAAAATAATATTTTCACACTCACATTTAAGCTAAGAAAACTAAAAAAACAAAACGTTTTAGCACTTAGCAACCTGTTCCGCACTTCCAATATAGCCATCGCAATGACTATAACTGCTCCAATAACAACCAATTCGTCTTCAAAGTAAGTAATCTAGATTGTACACTAACGAATCTAGGTTGTTATGAAGATCTGTAAACACCAATATCAGTTGATATCAATGAAATCATAAGTCCTACTTCTAAAATCTCACCACCAGCTAGCACGAGAATGAAAGCTTGTACAATGCACAACCCTCATGTATCATCC
>BQNB010097308.1:1736-25416 GCA_026074375.1 Tanacetum coccineum | reverse complement strand
TGGAATTGACTTTCCATTTAGATATGCTTTTTTGGAACCTATTAATGAGGGGTTCCAAATTACGACATCTTGACATTTTGGATCCAATGGGAAGACTCAAGTATGTGCCAGGAAGTTGAGAGGCGAGACAACCAATTGTGGAATCCGTTGAATAAATCTCCTCACAAGACACCCTTGTCCCGCATAGCTTGCTTTTATTGAAATTCACTATAGGGGCGGATGCAATGTGAAAGCAAGTAAGGATTCTCGATAAGTTTTTTGTTGGGAAATACTCATATCATATTAAATAATTATATGGCTATAAATACGTGAGCCTATGGGGTCACACACAAATACATCGAGGTATCACTAATTATAATGTATTTAATATACTTATAGTAGATATGTTATTTACATCGTTTAAATAACTCATGATCGACTAACGGTTGTTAATTAATCCGGTAGACGCAATAACTAACTAAATGCCACTATTTATCGTGTAATGGACCCGATAAATGGACTAGACCAAATTCAACAATGGATAGCCTATTTGGGTCTATAGGGGGTCGGCCATACACGAGGAAATGGAGGGGAGACCAAACTTGTTCCAAAATTTACAAGTTATATTTAGAGATTTGTTTTATCATAATCTCTGAATACTTGGATACAAAATAAGCAATTATTCTTTCTTTTTTTCTCCCTCCTAGCCATGACCTATAACACCCAAATTAGGTGTAACATTTCTCAATTTCAGGTCATTTTACGACTCTATTATTCTTCACTATTTATTTTAGTCCGATACGCGTTTACTTTTAATTTAACTTTTAAGCTAAATCGCGTAGACTAGAAATAATCATTTTATGTAAACGGTCACCAAATAAATTAAGGTTTACGTGAAACAAGTGTTAAGTAATTATTAGGAAGGTAATTATTGACTTTGCGCGTTTTATTTTTATTGGTCACGTAAAAGGCTTACGTTTCGCAATAAAATACATTTAGACATACCTCAGAAATACCTAGACTTACCTAGACTCAAACCAATACCCACTTTTAATCCTTAAACACAAAATTTATTCAAATTCTTGTGTTATTAACTCATGTTGGCCGAATATGGGTAAGTATAACCCATAAACCATTCGTCCCTTATGATAAATCATCTAGAAAATCTCCCTAATGTCCCCTAAGTACATGTACAACCTATGTTTAATTAAAACATGTACTAATTGTCTCTAACTAGCTTATTACTCAATGGTTAATAACCATTTTGATCTCTTTTTCCCTCTTGATACCCGCGGCTAAGGAATCACCCACACAAAACCATAAGATTTTCATGATCTTGGCAAATCTTGTACATTTATCTTGTAATTAAGAAGTGTACTAGGTGGTTTAGCAAGGAAACCATTGGAGGCTAACTAGAACCCTCAAAACCACCACAATAGGGCACGGTTTGGATTAGGATGGAACTAAGAGGACTAGCAAACTCTTAAGCCTATAAATACTCACTTATACTTGACCTTAAACATTTCTTACAACTCCTAAATACTCTCTCAATCAAAACCATCCTCATTTCTCTCTTTTACATTCGGGTCATACTAAAACCGAACCCATACGCACCCTAATTTCATTTCTAAGGATTCAAGGTGTACTAGGTCTTCATACAAGGACATAGGAGGAGTACACGAGCCAAGGTTGGGTTATTTGATAAGCTTTGAAGCTTAGGGTTGGCATAGATTTGGATTATACGATTTGGGTTAACTACACGATACACATTTAAATCTCTAAGACCCTAGTAAGTCGTTTTAAGCCATTCATGTCCTTACTCTTAGTATTATATGGTTTCTTTGAATTCTAGGTAGAATGGTCAGTTGTTTTGTAGATAACAACACTAAACGTGAGCTTTGCATGCTGATGCGAAACATGCGTGTAATACGCATATGCTTTACGCTTTTATCTCTTGTGTGGTGTTTGGGACGTGCTAAATGTGATTTAAATATGAGCTACAAGCCTTAAACGTTTCATTTAAATGCAAAGAATTATGAAACTAACTGAAACTTATTCACATTTACCTATACGTTAACTTTTCATGAAAACGAAATGGCATGGTTTGGGAAAGAGAATACGAACCTATAGAACAAATGCATGTGATAAAACACGATTAAATAATGCTAAACGAGTTTGATTTGGTGCTATTGATCCTAACGAGCCTTAATATCATTAACGTGCCATTAACGAGCCTTGTTGGGCCAAACAGTCCATTAACAGACGTTAATGGGCCCAACAGTCTGTTAGTGGGGAACCATGGCTTATTATTAAGCTCACTTGATATAGAGGGGTTAGGGAACTTATTAAACTCATTGGTTAGTAAAACGCAACTAGAAACCCTTAACGGGTCACTAATGGACTCGTTAAACCCAAACAGACCCAACAGGTCGTACCGTGGAGACCACAGCTTATTAATAAGCTCCACGAGCTTATTAAGAAGCCTAATAAGCTTATTGAAATTACATGGACCTTAATATACCATAGAAACTTAACCGAACCCTCGTTGGGCTTGACAGCCCACTATCGTAGCCGAAGTAGGCCCATAAGCCACAAATAAGCTTGAACAGCTTATTTGTGAGCTTATGCAGCTTATTGAGTTATTTATGAACTTAGAGAAGCTAATGGACCAAGTCTAAATGTTTAAAATGCTATTCGGGTTCTTATTGGACCCAAAAGCCCATTAGCGAGGCTTATTTGCTTAATAAATAAGCCGAGCAATAAAACAGACCCATAAGTTCTTATTTAGCCTAGAACAATAAGTTAAACATGTTATAAAACATTAATAGGCCCCTTTGATATCTTTTGGGTTAGAGTCATTGGGCTAGCGAGCCCAATAAGCTCGAATAAGCTCAAATAGGCTCATCTGAGCTTATTTTTAACCAACAGTTTTAAATAAGCTTAAATAAGTTTAAGGAGGGCTTATGTGCCTTTGAAAACTAAATTGGACTTTTAAATTGCTTATTGGACCTTAACGGGCCTAATAAGGTCCAATAAGCCTAAATAAGCTCATCCGAGCTTATTTATAAGCTGCCATAGCTTATATGGATTATTAGAGAATAATAAAACCCATTGTCACTTGTTAGATCTTATTTGGACTTAAAATGCAAATTTTTACAAGTTAAGGGACTAAAAGTGTCAATTTGTAAACTTGAGGGTTAAAACTGCCAAAACTGATTTTATAAGTCTAGGGACTATTTTTGACATTCTGAAACTTAAAGGGCTGTTTTGAAAGTATAAGGACCTAAAGTGTAATTTTTGTAAAGTTGAAGGACTAAAGGTGTAAATGTGGAAACTTAAGGGTTTAAAGTGTAAATATTATATTTTCATAAACCTAGGGACTGTTTTTGGTAAATATAGAAAAACCTAAGGGTATTTTATGAACGGAAGTGATTTTAATAAACACTTAGCGAATCGGACAAGTTATAATATTTACCGGATATTATACAAATTAAAGCACGACTTAATAAATATGTATATTTATTAATAACGTTTGTACATATACTTGAACGTGTGTAATCGTATACCTCCCCAAGAGCCAACAAGTAAAGACAAATACAATAAACATGAGCACCACCACACAAGTGATAACAGTATATATAAACTAGCAATTTATTGTAGTTTATGCATTAAGTCGTTAGCCTAAACTTGTAGACTAAGACTGACCGTATTTACTTAGGTATTTGACGGTGATATTCATTTGCCATACTTGGATATATTTATCATTCACAGGGGACTACCTACTAAGGTGAGTTCATAGCCCCATGCTTTACAATTATTTAAATGTTTTACATCTTTGGGGTGAGAACATGCTTTGTTTTACAAATTGGACGCAAGATGGTATATTTTATACAATGATTACGTGTCTTGCCTAAGTAGCGATAACCCATTGAGCCCTTTATCATGAACTGTCAGTTAATAGATTGTAAGCACCAGCATTATAAATAGATCTATTTGGGATTGACGTCCCCGTTTATGATGAAGTTGGAAGGTTAGAAAGTCGCACACTAAGCCGTTTGCCGGACAAAACAAACTATACCATGTCGAATTTGGATTTGTGGGTTTAGAACATCATTCACTGGTATGGCAATATTGGCAATTATTGTCATACATACATGTCGAAGCTTCAGTGTCCATGAGCTAAGAAAACGTAATTACTTTTTATGATGTTTGCATCTGTTTCTTAATCATACACTTGGAAAACTTGGCGGTCCTACAATTGATTTTACATAAACCTAAAATTCCACCAACATTAGTGTTGACGTTTTAAGCATGTTTTTTCTCATTTCAATAAGCATGAGGTGCCTAGATCATTGGGGGTTACCTTGAGCGAATCAATACTAATTGATTTAGGACGTATTACATTTTGGAATATTTATAGTTAAAACCGAAATCTTACTTATATTGGTCGAATAATTTGAAGCCATGAGGCTTTATGTAACGAACAAGTATTTTGTTAATACCAATGTAATCTTTTTTTAAAAACGACATGTTTAGTGGTCGTTCTCCATATCTTATTCTATTTGAAGTTATTTTTACAATTGAAGTAACCGGCCCTCCGTGATATTCAATAATCCGCAACAACACAGATTTGGGGTTGTTACACATAAACAGGGTCAACATAAATGTTGGTGGAGATTCGTTGAGGTTTTGTTAAGTATAAATGTTGACCTAAAGTTCTTTAAAGCGTGTATGACCGTTTCAATCCTTAAATGTTCTTAAATGATGTATGTATGATTGTTAGAAATCAAAGAGTTGTAAAATATGCATGACCATTTCAATCCCAAATAGTCACAGAAATGAACGCATGAAATTAGACGCAATGTCCAAAGATAAGTATTGCCTCCTTTATTCTAAGCTAAGTAATAGTCCTATGATGTATAAAATAATGGTTACAATTACTCTAGTTCATGAACCGATGCTCTATGTACCCATCGTAGGTGTCCCCCTCCAAATCACAATCCGGTCACTAATGAAAACCATATGTTTACCCATGCACAGGGTCGGCCTCCAAGAACACTCGGGCATTAATGAATATTTACCCCTGCGCTAGGTGTCCCCCTCCAAGAACACCCGCAATACTGAAGTGTACCCTTCCGCAGGTGTCCCCCGTCCATGAACCCCCGGGCAATAATGACTGTGTTACCCCTCACAGGTGTGCCTTCCAATAACACTCAGTTGTCGCATTTTACATGTAAGTTCAGTTCAATACCGCTTAAGCTAATTCGTAATCATTTCAAAAGTAAAGTATTATTTGAGACCAAAAATAAAGTCAAATAATGTATCCCATAGCGAGCTATGTAAATGAGTATGTAAACCAATTTGTAATCAACCATGTAAATGCATTTGCAAACAAGCATGTTCTTCAACCCCAAAAATATAATGTAAAACAAGTAAAACATGGGCCATAAACCACACACGATGTTGTAGACTGATTGGCAGAATTAGTCACAATTTAAGCATAACACGAACAGAAGTTAGACTTCTCGACAAGAAGTTGCGGTTTATCATAACGGCATAAGTCCACTAGCCTAGGAAATGTATTTGGGGTTTTCCCGATAGATGATTAGATCAATGCGACTAACCGTGATAAAAGATTAGATTGAAAGTTGTAACAGTTGGTGGTTAGTTAAATAAATAAATCAAAACGTAAACGCAAGGAGTTAATATATTCCCCGTATATATTACATAATGGAAAAATGACCTTAGGATATAATTCATAACCAAGAATTTAAATAATAAGATACACCACGCAAAAGAATAACTCCTAAGCGTATAAAATACGCGACATGGAGTTTACATCTAAAAGGTGACAATTAAAAATAAAATGGTCTAATTATATAATACTTTCCAATTATTATATAAGAAATATGATAAAAATAAATGAAACTAAATAATTCGACATGTGCCCGAACATCCCCAAATGATTTAGTAGAAAGTTCATTTATGAAGATAACGCACGTTTTAAAGTTGTGGAGTAGATTGATGAAATCTCTAAAATTATAGCTTATGTTTTGATTATCGGGCCTTCACGATTTATTATTTCCAAGACATATCAAAATCCAATAAAGAAATAAAGAAGATTTGTAAAAATTTACTAAGCGTAGCAATTTATAAAAATCTTGGCATGACCTATTCGTTCATGTAACGTTTTCCATATTAACAAAAGTTAATTATTTTCCCTCCATTTAAATCAGTCCATGTTGCAAACCCAAACACATCCCTTCAGGTTATTATAAACATAAAAACGAAAATAACAAATAAAGTATTTAGTTAACCATTTCCACCATTTAGATCCAGTTTTAACATTTATAAAACCTTATGTTATATTTATTAGTCTATTTTTATATAAACCAAACGGGGCTGCTACTAAACCAAACGCACCCTTTCGGTTGTTTTCTGCCAAACCAAACACACCCTTTGGGTGTTTTCTGCTATCCCAAACAGCCCTTATGGCTGTTAATCAACAACCAAATGCACCCTATGCTGTCAAACCAAACGCACCCTTTCGTTTATATCAAACCTAAACACCCCTAATCTGCTATAACCTAGACAAAACACACCCCTTGTGTTATAAACATCAAAACCAAACGCCCCTATGGCTGTTAACTGCTAACCCAAACGCACCCACTGTTGGTGTTAACCCCGGATCCAAACGCACCTACTGTTGGTGCTGCCGCTAACCCAAACGCACCCTTATGGGTCGTTTAACAATCAAACGCACCCTCTTGGTGTTAAACCCGAAACCAAACGCCCTCTTGGGCTGTTAAACTCGAAACAAATACCCTTTGTGCTATTTATTAAACCAAACGCACCCGTGGTGCAGCAAGACCAAACGCACTCTGATGGGGTGATTCTGCTAAACCACGCACCCCTTTGTGGTGTTTTTCTGCACAACAATACGCACCCTTATGGTGTTTATACTAAACCAAACGCACCCTAGCTATTACAAATCCAACCAAACGTACCCTATACGTTTTATAAACCCAAATGCACCCTTGCTCGGGGCTGTTAAACCAAACAAAAACAAACACCCTTTTGTGGGTCGCTGTCGTGGTGGAGATGATGGTGGCTGTGGTGGTGGGTTTGCGTGTGGTGACGAGGGTGTTCAGATGGAGACGATGGTGGTGGCTAGTTCATGGTGATGAGGGGCGAAAGATCTGGTGGATCGGTGGTGGTGAATGACAATGATGTTGATGGATCCATGATGGGGTATGGCGTGAGGATGGTGGCGTGGTGCAGCGGTGATGATGGTGGCGGTGCGGCTGTGGTGACGTGGGGGTGGTGATTTCATGGAGATGGAAATGAAGGTGGTGAGGGTGGTGGTTGGATATGGTGGAGGTAGACGGCTACTAAACCAAACACACCCTTTTGGGTGTTTTCTGCCAAACCAAACACACCCCTTGGGTGTTTTTTGCTATCCTAAACAGCCCTTATGGCTGTTAATCAACAACCAAACGCACCCTATGCTCTCAAACCAAGCACACCCTTTCATTTATATCAAACCCAAACACCCCTAATCTGCTATAACCTAGACCAAACACACCCTTTGTGTTATAAACATCAAAAGCAAATGCCCCTATGGCTGTTAACTGCTAACCCAAATGCACCCACTGTTGGTGTTAACCCCGGATCCAAACGCACCTACTGTTGGTGCTACCGCTAACCCAAACGCACCTTTATGGGTCGTTTAACAATCAAACGCGCCCTCTTGGTGTTAAACCCGAAACCAAACACCCTATTGGGCTGTTAAACTCGAAACAAACACCCTTTGTGCTATTTATTAAATCAAACGCACCCGTGGTGCAGTAAGACCAAACACACTCTGATGGGGTGATTCTGCTAAACCACGCACCCCTTTGTAGTGTTTTTCTACACAACCATACGCACCCTTATGGTGTTTATACTAAACAAAACGAACCCTAGCTGTTACACATCCAACCAAACGTACCTTATACGTTTTATAAACCTAAATGCACCCTTGCTCGGGGCTGTTAAACCAAACGAAAACAAACACCCTTTTGTGGGTCGCTGTCGTGGTGGAGATGATGGTGGCTGTGGTGGTGGTTGCGTGGTGGTGACGAGGGTGTTCGGATGGAGATGATGACGATGGTGGTGGCCGGTTCATGGTGATGATGGGCGACAGTTCCAATGGATCGGTGGTGGTAGATGACGATGATGTTGATGGATCCATGATGGGGTGTGGCGTGAGGATGGTGGCGTGGTGCAGCGGTGATGATGGTGGCGGTGCGGCTGTGGTGACGTGGTGGTGGTGATTTCGTGGAGATGGAAATGAAGTGTGGGTGAGTGGTGTGTTGGATCTGGTGGAGGTAGGCGGCTGGAGTGGTGGTCGGAGGTTGGCCGGATCCGGCGACGGCGCCAGAAAAAGAGAGTGCAAGAGATGTATGTGTTAGGGTTAGGGTTATAATGAGAAAACCTACATCATTTTCTATATATATATGGAAGTTTAAAAAAAATGTGGCAAGCCTAGGATAGTCTAGGGGGTGATGAGTAAATATTACCACAGGGACTTAAAGTGTAACTTTTGTTATTTAATGGTTCGGGACATCCGTTTGGACTAGTTAATTAATGATTCATAACCACAAAACTTGCGCCATTGTTTTCCAAATCATGTTTCTATAAAAATAGTATTTTACTTGACTATATTTTATAAATGTTTTTATAAAATTTATTTAAGTTTATTATTTATTTTGATAGTCATTGGATGTCTCAGGTAAGCTTTGTTCGTAAAAATACAACTTTGACTCGAAAATTTGCCTTTTTAATAAACTTTTTTGAATAATATGACAAATAATTTATTAAATATTTTTATTTAATAAAAAGTGATAATTAAATATAATTTAATTATTTTCTTGTCGGTACGCGTTGTTCTCGTTTCTAAAATTTTGCGAGGTATTTCGGTCATTTCTGCTCGTTTTCGGTCTCGGCAAAACAAAAAATTGTCCGGAATGTCCGTTTTTACATCAAATTGCTTTAGAGTCCGAGTCGTGAAAAACGTGCATTTAGGGGGTCGTTTTGATAAATCAAACTTTAGGAATAACATATATCTTTTCGTTTTTCAATCAAAAAGTAAAAAAAAATAAATTTCGCACACGTGAGAGATATGTAATAATAAATATGATTTATTATTTAATATGTTCCGAAAAATTATCGGGTACGCGGTAATCGTTTTTATGTGACAATAAATGATCCAAAGTCAAAAAGTCAAGTCGGACCTGAAAAGTCAAAGTGTGACATAGTCATTTACAATTCTGAAAATTGCCACTTGTTACAATATGTTACCTTTGGGGGAGGAGCCAAATGAGGGAAAATTACTGGTAAAGAACTCTTAAAATTGGTAAGCTTGATTTTGAGGATGTGTACTTTGTCAAGGAGTTATAGTTTAAGCTTTTTAGTGTTTCACAGATGTGTGACAAAAAGAATAGTATTTTTTTTACCGACACTAGATGTTTTGTTCTATCTCCTGACTTTTAAGTAGCTGATAAAGTCCAGTTTTTACTTAAAATTTCCTATAAAGAACAAATGTACGAGTGTTGATATGAAAGAAGGAGATTGTTCCTAAAGAGAGTTTAACTTGTCTTGTTGCAAAGGCCACACTTGATGAATCAATGCTATGGCATAGGAGGCTAGGTCATGTAAATTTTAAAACTATTAATAAACTTGTTAAGGAAAATCTTGTGAGAGGTTTACCTTCAAAATGTTTTGAAAATGACCAAACTTGTGTTGCTTGTCTTAAGGGAAAGCAACACAAAGCCTCTTGTAAGTCCAAGATTCAGAACTCTATTACTCAGCCTTTATTCATGTTGCATATGGACTTGTTTGGTCCAACTTTTGTGATAATTTAATGAAAACAATATTGTCAAGTTGTCACGATGATTATAGCAGATTTTACCTTATGGGTTTTTTCTTTTTACATCTAAGGATGAGACTAGTGTGGCATTCTTAGGTGGAGAGCTTTATAATCTTGAGATAGAAAATCTAGTTGATAAGAAAGTAAAGATTATCAGATGTGACAATGGAACAGAGTTCAAAAATAGAGTTATGAGTGAATTTTGTGAAAAGAAAGGCATTAAGAAGGAATTTAGTGTAGCTAGAACTCCTCAGCAAAATGGTGTTGCTGAAAGGAGAAATAAGACACTAATTAGAGGCTGCTAGAACTATGTTAGCTGATTTCTAAGTTACCTACTAACATTTGGGCTGAAGCATTTAATACTGCTTGCTATATGCAGAAAGGGTAATTAGTAGTTTAAGCCTCATAACAAGAACCCCTTGCTATATTTAAGGTAGGAGACACCTGCTCTAAGCTTCATGAGACCATTTGGGTGTCATGTTACCATTCTTAATACCTTAGATTATTTAGGCAAGTTTAATGGAAAGTCAGATGAAGGATTCTTTGTTAGATACTCATTAAATAGTAAGGCTTTTAGGGTATACAACATTAGAACTAGGAAAGTAGAAGAAAACTTACATATTAGGTTCTGAATTATAACCTATTATTGTCATAATACAGGCACACGAGTCCCAGTAAACGACCAAATGATACGTTTATAAAACAAGAATTTATTCAATTTATTTAAGAAGAATTAGAGTTATTTAGGTCCTAAACAACTTTAGAAATTTCATTCCTAGTAAGTCACAATACGAATTTCATACAAATCTCATTTTTAGAAAATGTATAAATTTTCACCCAGACACAATCCGTGATATCCGCGTTCCGTACCATCCAAGCCATCAACAGCTCCTAAACCTGAGATACATGCTTAAAAACATCAACAAAACGTTGAGTGAATTCATAGAGTTTTCAAATAATAGTCAGAACGCATATTTGGTTCCACAAAACAATTATAACATTGCTTGCAAGGCAAGTTATATCTTGATTTCCACTAACATGAGCCTGTGTACCGAACCTTAACACATTTATCATTTAGGATAAAATACTGACCGGGAAGTATACCACCACCCCTAGTCTTAATACAAAATGTCCGTTACAGGGTGTTCACCATCGGATTCAGACCCCGGACAGGGTTGTCAAACCCAATAGATCTATTTAATGCATTCAGCGTTTACCTCCTCAGTAATTAACGAGCACACGGTGAAAGGCATATACTCATAGTATAAAATCACATCACGTATCAAAACACATCGCGTTCAATTTTTCAAAACAACATGTATCGTCCTCGCAGGTTATAAAACATTTAAAACAGTTAAAAAGCGAGGCTATGAACTCACCTTAGTCGGAGTCAAAGATCAAAACAACCGAGACAATCCTCAGACGTCGTAACAACGAACTCAACCGCGACCTATATTTATGTCGCTCGATTACTATACAATAAGGTACAATCGAATAGGGCGTACATCGCAGCTATTAAAACGATATAGATATACATACACATGTGATGAGAAATCCAATACACCAATGTTTAATTACATAATCACGTCCCCGACATTACATTTCATATATATACGAAAAGTTTCTATTTTTAGACTTGCCATTTTTAGAAATGACCGATGGCCTCACCGTAGTATTGACCTTAAAATAATATTAGTTATTATTTTTATCAACCCGAGCAACACTTACAACGACTAAATGATATTTTTAAATTCTTGTTTGACTTTTACTTTGACTTTTTATTATAAACTTTTCTTAAGTCTGACCCGTCCAAAACGACCCGCTAAAATACATTTTCACGACTTGGACTCTAAAGCATTTTGATGTTAAACGACGTTTTGGACAATTTTTTAGTTTTACCCGAGACCCGAAACTCAAAGGAAAATGACAAAAATGCCCTTGCAAGTTTCTGTCAATTTTTAATATATATACTTTATTTTTTTTTCTAACCCTCGGCTTGGCCTAACTTCTTCGTTTCAAATCGTTAAATTCTGAAATTTACATGTCAAAATCAAAACGGCATTCCAGACAACTTTATTGTTTCGCCGGAAGGCTAAAACGGACTCGAAAGTGCTCAAATCATACGATCAAATTTCTGCCAGCTTTTAATATTTATTACAAGTGCTGAATTTTCTAACTTAAAGTATATATCTCGATTTCGCTCTAGATTCTTCGTTATTAGGAGTTAGGAGCTCCATTTTCTATCAAAACGATCGTAAAAATAAACTCTATCATATTTTCCAAACAAAAATCAGATTTTACAAAATCTCGGACCTCAAAATACGTGTCAAAGTTTCTGCTCAAATTCACGAGCTACAAAACGCGCCAAAATCCATTTTCGACCCAAAAATCCACTCGCAATATATCAAAAATAGCCTATAAATAATATCCAATTCGCTCAATCATCCCAATCAAAATCTAAACTAGACGACGCAAGATCCTTTCGGATTTCATCACATGCAATAATTGAAAACAAATCAAATCGCGAAAACAATTACAATAATAATATTAGGAATACTTATAATGCTATTTAAAGCTAAATCAGACTCGATCAAAACTCGTCTCGTTCCTTTGTTCCTTAGCCGTGACCTCGGACCACTCCACCAAACCCAACCCGAAACCAAATCAAACCAATACTAAAACTAACTCGATACCAAATCTAAACCCAACTCTTTTGGGAATCAATACTTGAATAAAATCAAAACACCCCTTTTTCTTTTGTGTCCTTGCCGTGGTTCGAACCCCAAACCGAACACCAATCCCTTAGGTTTTTCAATCAAAACTCCCACTAATCTTTTAATATCACTTCCCCACTAATCTATAAATCTTGACTCAAATCAAAACCCTCATATTGTTATTCAAACCCAACATGCATAAATCCTTATGCATGTTTCATCTTTCACTTTGGATGACTACAAAATCATCATCTAAACAATCTTAGTAAGGGGGGGGGGGGTCCGAGCTGCCGTAGATTCAAAACACAAGTGGTTGTGTTTTGTTGGCGACGGCCAAACCAAAAGAAGAGGGAAAGAAGGAAAACAAGTTTCCACTTATTCCTACATTGATCTAAATCATTTTTGAGTGAGGTTTAAATGGATTTCAATAATCTAAACTTGGCAATGGTTTTTGTATGTGTGTGTGTGTAGTCAGCCGAGCAAAGAAGAGAGCAAGAGGGAAGTGAAATGATGTTATTATGTGTTTACTTGAAAATAAAAGGGTTTGAAAAATCTTGGAAATGTAAGCAATGATGATTACTTGCATTGTGAACAATATTTCTTTGAGTGTGTGTGTAGCCATAGCTGTTAGAAACACAATTTCACAGTCTAACAAGTGAAGCTCAGTCTTGAAGAAAATTGGCGTTTCATAGCTCGATAGTTAGTTAATTAATTATAATGTTTAATATTGTAAACGGGCCAAGATGCAAAAAGCCCAGATAAAGCCCACAAAGGCCTCCTAGGCCGATCCCTATTAGAGTATAAATACTCTATGTTTTTTCTCACCTTTAATGTTAGCTAGTCAATATAACTTTAGGGTTTCTAGCCACCAATTGTTCACTTAATTTTTCAATCAATCCTTGTTTAATTTAATCTCTTGATTCTACATATCATTGTTAAAGATTATGATTGAATGATCATGGAACCTACAATTGGTAACAAGAGCCTTAAAGATTGATGAATTGATTTGGGTTTGTGTTTAATTGTTTTTTTGGGATTCGGCAATTTAAAAAAAAGGGGGTTTCGGAAAAAAAAATTGGGATTGATTAATTGGTTGTTTTGATTCTTGATTCATAGATGGTTTATGCATAATCTAATATCTTTAAACCATCTCGTTAGTAATCAAAACCTTGGCGATTTGTTTTTTTTCTTCTTTTGGTTCGAATATTAAAAAAGAAAAAAAACGATATAGATCTTGTTCTTGGGATGTTGGATCGTGTCTTTTTATATTACTTGTTTTCGTACTAATCATAAAACCTTTAGTGTTTCTCTGAGGAATTACAAGTTATTTTGTGGGGATTTTTGCAAGAAAAAGGGTGTTTGGATTCGTTTTGTCAAAACTGCCCAAAACAAGAGTGAGCCGAACAAGACAAACCCTCAAGGACCGAACGAGTAAAATTCCATCAAGGACCGAACAAGCAATAACGAAAAGCACCGAACAAGTTCACTTGTGAAGGAACCGAACAAGTACAAGTTGTTCAATGACCGAACGAGAACATTCTTATTCCAGCCGAACAAGTATTCACTAGTTTGGACCGAACGAGCTCAAATATTCAAGAACCGAACGAGTTGCTTTCTTGTTGGAACCGAACGAGCTAAGTCTTCATGAGCCGAACGAGTGTGAACCGAACAAGATAAACTTCAGGAACCGAACTATTTTTTACTCATAAGCCGAACTAGCCACCCCAGTGTGGACCGAACAAGCCTAAACCTACTTGAACCGAACCAGTTTAAGTTTTGGACCGAACCAGTAATTACACAAAAACAAACCTAAAACACAAATCAAACATATCAACAATCACTTGAGATCCGTTCATTCATACTTAAATCAAAATGTCAACAGATAAAGAATCAAGTGCAGCGGGAACGGACAATCGTCCTCCCATGTTGGTTGAAAGTGACTACGAATCATGGAAAATTCGTATCGAGAGGTATATTCGTGGTAAAACCCTTGGTAAGTTAATTTGGAGATCAATCCAAAACGGACCAACTCCGCATCCCCAAATTACTATGACAGAAGGTCAAGGTGAGGATGCAGTACAAGTAACGAGAGACAAGCGGTATGAAGAGTTTACTGAGATTGAGAACAATAAAGAACTAGCTGATATTCAAGCAACTAACATTCTCAGTCAAGGGCTCCTAAGACATGTAATTCAACATACAAAACCAGACTCTATAGGAAAGAGATTTGGACAATTTAGAGCTTCTTAATGAAAGGTTCGGAAGTCTCCCAACAACAGAAGAAAGAACTGTTGATGAGTACGAACAGATTTTCGTGCAATAGGAAATGAGTTCAATATCATGACTACTTGTCCCTGTTCCACAAGTTGAATCAATGATATGAAGATTACTTAGGCTAACATCCCACTCATCAGATGAACACCAAGTTTGTCAACACCTTCCTACCGTATTAGGCAAAGTAATTGACCAATGTGAAGAACCAACAAGGAGAATTACTACATAACCTATGTTGAACTTTACACCTACCTTAAATCATATGAACCACATGCTATGAAGACTCTCAAGAAACAGGAGCAGTCTACCAGCATTGTTGATCCTTTGGCATACCTAGCTCAAACAACACACTACCATGCACCAACTCAAACCACTACTCCACCACCACCACAATATGGACCACTAACTTCCTCCACCCACAACAAGTCCCTCCAATCAAGCAATTGATATGCTATGTTAGCAACCATGAAAATCGTAAACTTGTTGAGTGGTTTCCAAAAGCAGTTTCCTCCAACCAACAACCAGCTCAGGACATCGTCTAACTCAAGGAGTCATGCTACGGTGCATGACGGGCAGATTATTACTGAAACCGTTCAGAGAAGAGCTCCGGGTAATGTTGGTAATACGGGTAATCGAGGAACACAGAACTACGGGCAGATGACGGACAACGTAGGGAAGAAGGTGATATGCTACAACTGCCGTGGAGAAGGGCATGTATCTAGGCAGTGTAAGGAGAAAAAGAGAGTAAAAGACTCTTAGTACTTCAAGGACAAGATGCTGTTAATGGAAGCTAAGGAGAAAGGAACAGTTTTAGATGCTGAAGCCGAAGCATTCCTTGCTGATGTAGAATGTACAGCTCCTTATGATCAGCCACTGGCTATTACGACTACCAACATGTTCGAAGTAAGCCATGAGGACGCGTACGATTCTGACGTAGATGAAGGACCTCATGCAGCAGCAGCTTTCATGGCTAACTTGTCATCCACAAGTGGAACCAATGGTGCAACCACCAGTCAAGTCAATAAGGTACACACTGATGCTAATCAAATCTTTGATAATGTGAATCATCTGTTGACACATGAGATGCACCAGGAAGAACACCTAGACTCCGATGTTGAGTCGGATATTGATGACAATACGATTCCGTATCATCAGTACCAACTTGACAGCGACGTTCAAGATGTTCCAACTGAGGTATCTTCTGCGCCACCCGGTGAGATATCCATGATTACCATCTTAGATGACTTGAGAACCCAATTAGACGGACATCTTAAGGTTAATCAGGAACAAAGCCTGGTTAATGACTCCTTAAGAGCTGAGCTTGCAAGATGCAAACAAGAAATAAGTTAGTCCTAGAAACATATAAAGCTCAAACATTGATTGATACCAGACCATTATTCAACGTAACAAACGGAATGCTGAGCTTGAAGAAGAAAATGTGTTGCTAAAGTCAAAACTTTCTCAAAACGTTGTGTCAATTAACTCTTTGAAAAATGAAAGTAAAAAGGTTGTTTCTGAAAAGAAGGTCCTTGAGGACAAGTACCTTGAAGAAATAGTTTGTTTAAAAAGTGCTAATAAAGTTGCAACAGAAATTTTGCAAAGATTTCAACAACCAACACAAACTATTCCAATGTTAACAAAATGACCTAACCTAGCAACACATGATTTGCACAAAAAAGCTCTAGGTCGTAGCAATCCGTGGAACCTCAAACAAGCTAAGTTGTCTCAACCTACCTTGTATGATGGACATGCACTTTTAAACACCACTCATAGCCCTGTTAGAGTGAATGACAGTGAAGACGCATTAGTTTAGGCTGAAGTCAGTAGAGCTAAGATGTTTGAAAGACTAGGGACAATTAAACCAATAAACTATGCTGAGCTCAATGCCTTGTATAGTCACTTTGTTCCTCAGAAGGAACTATCCCGAGAACAGGTTTATTGGTTACCTGCTGAAGAACTTGCTACTCAAAAAAGTAACCCACCTAAACTTGTGACTCCATTTGTTCGTACTCGTCCAGCAAATAGTCAAATTTACACTTGTTTACAAGGCTTAAACTCGTGGATTCCCGCATTTACACATGTCATAAACCAAAGAACAGATCCATGTCGCTATCCAAGCGGCTCAGGGGAGTTTAAACCCGAGAAGCAATGTTTACAGAACAAATCATACCTTTTTATGAAAATGTTAAACAACTTGTTCAAAAACTTAATGAAAACATTGTTACAGAAGTAACTGAATACATGTGGATATTTGACGAACTGGACACTGAGTATGAACGTTACGTTCTTGCGAACAAGAACCTGAAAATAGATAGAAAAAATCTTTTAATTCAAAATGACTGCTTAATTGCTAATAGTTTAGAAGAAAGATATAATGCACTATGATGCTTGCCTTCTAATATTGGTTTGTGCCCCAATTCAATTGCCTTTGCGAAAACTTAGATCTAATTACGATAGGGAACACTCCAATCATAGCACTTGAAGGCTGAGATTTTAAGAAAGCAACAAATGCTTATGAATTTGAAAACGTTGTGCCTATATCGTAAAGATCAAGTTAATTTACAAGTAAATTTCAAAATATAAAGAATTCCTTCAAAACCAGAGGGTTTGTGATAATTCTAACTCAACTGCATCTAATGCAATTTTTGAAATTAACAAGTTAAAGGATCAGCTTCAAGGGAAAGACGACACACAGAAGACTTTGCCAAACTCAGATCACATCACAAGAAATGTAGGTCCACTGTAGTAGCTTCGATAAGTAGGCCTAGAAACTGAGCTAACTCAGATTGAAAAGATGCGCTCACATTTAGTTTAAAATTGAAATTGTGGGTATAAGGCAGAGAATGTGAATCTGTAAGCGACGTTATAAAGAACTGATCAAAATCTAATGCTTCTCACGAGTTTCTAATTCACGCAAAGATTAATGCCTTAACTACTAAGAATGCCAAAACTGACATACGGAGCTTGAGTGCAAAAAGAAAGTGGATCTACAGCTCTGAGAAACCCAAATAATTGCTTCAGGGATGTTATACCAACATTCAAAGTATGTTCCACCTCCAAAGAGCCAACGGTAAAACCACTTGGTTCCTAATAAAAAGGTCAAGTTACTTTTCAGGAACCCCCAGGACTTCAAATAGACCCACATAGAAACCACCAGTGCAACAAAACAAGAAGCCTAATGTTCCTGTGAATCTGTCTACAAGAACCAAACCTGCCACTGAATCTCGCAAACCTATGCCAAAGAGCCACACTCGAACCATCGTATCTTGTCCCAGAAAAAGTCGTGAACGTTGAGGAAGTCATGTATATCACAATAGGAAGTTGAATGTTGTTGATCATTATCAGTTTGTGATTCGTTCTTTGAAGTCTGTGAATACCAAAATCCCCAGGCCGTAAACATAGTGTAATCATACTAAGGAAGGATTAGAAAGCAACCAGAAATCCTAATGTGAACACTACTAAACACTTTGGAGACCAACTGGAAAGGTTGTTGGTAGTGTTAAGCCTCAGTGGAAACCCACTGGATGACATTTCATGTTGTATGATAACTGTCCTTTAACTAGGATAATGGAACCCATTGTTGAGCCTTTAGAACTTACCCCGAGCGTTAGTTCTAGTTCCAAAGTTACTATGATCTCTAGGTTCACTGATTGCAAACTTAGTGATCGAAAGGCTGGTTCCAAGGGGATATCTGGTATTTTTGAATGCTAAAGCATTGTATCCTTTGTATAGTTTGTTATATTTAAAAAAAAGAAAAAATTAAAGAAAAACATAAAAAAATATATATTAGATAAATGGCTTGCAGTTATTTCAGACTGTAACCCGGTCCTAACCCTTAGGAAAGTATGTCGCCAAAAAGACAGTTGTTCCTATTACCAGGTGATTTAGTTCTCCTGGGCATGGATTACTTTATATCCGTGCAACCCAAGATATAATGTACGTTTCAGTGCATTATTTCTTCCACAGACAAGAAGTTGTCTAAGACCCAAACAATTTTCTCATAAACAATATGTTTTATCAAACATGTTTCAGGTTCACCATTCTGAACATATGACCACAACCTTTCTATTATACCCGGGTCATTGTTATGAGGGGAGACTCATGGGTGGGGAGGTATACTAACAGTTTTGCAGGTTTGTTGGACGCACTGTTGCTGATTCTATTACAGAAAGATTGAAATGAGCCACAACCTACGTCCTCAGACAGATTGATTTCTCACTCCTGTCTCGGTATATTTCAGATCTTGTTTCAATAATCACTTGATATTTGTGCTCAATTAGCTCACCTCAATGATTGAGGGGGAGCTCGAAACATTTTTTTAAGTCCATTCTAGATCAAAACCATACAAAAGTTGCATACTTTTGATCGGGGGAGAAAATGTGACTTAAAATATGAACTGATAACTAATGATTCGATTGATTCAAAATGCTAAGTCCTATCCTTGCATGTGCAAAACATCTTTCGATTATCGATGCACATGTGTAGGGGGAGTAAAGGTGTTAATATACTCAACAATGTCAAGATACCAAAACTTTTGTGTTATACACAAGTATCTTGATAATTCACAAAGAATCTTTTGTTTCATGATTGGGAAAGTGATCTTGAGGAATGCGAAGGAATGAGATGTTATACCACCAGGGTATTCGTAGAATACTCATATACTTGTCTTCGGACAGTATCCACTAGTGAGAATGACTCGTCTTACAAATACTTGTATGAGTTTGATGAGAGCCATGAGGCACTTCAAACTTTCGAATATCATTCAAACCATCATTAGAGCAGCTGATTTAAACTTTCGTTGTGTCCTAAATAAATTTCATAAGCACATCGAATGTTTTTTCAAATCACGCTTTGCCAAAGCCTTCTACTACTTATTGTATTGAAGAAGTAAAACGCTGAACATGATTATACGGTATTAGCTCAGCAGATAGTAACTGTACTGACTCACTCTTTACCATTCTATTAGTAGAAATACTCATAGTGTGTAAGTCTACGGACATCTGGTTTAGAGAACAGCAAGCATACGGGAATCTGGTACTTCGGTATTGGAGGACTTAAAGGCTTTGAGCTGGAAAACCTTCCAAGAAGGTTTCTTTAATTAATCTATCTGATCACAGGTGCAGTATATACATACTGTATGGTAACGACTGCACCATGTTTTTAAATAAGAGTTGACTACTCCAGAGCATGGCTACATGGTAAAAGAGATATCAAATCCGTTTCTAGCTGAAAGTTTGTCTAAAAACTAATAAGGTATCATTGCAACCTTTTTTATTGCAACAAAGCAATGACTAGTCCATAGAAAACGACTCATGGTAAAAGATATATCAAATCCGTTTTAGCTGATAGTTTGCATAAAACTATATGTTCATACTCAAAGGTTTGAAGACATCAGAAATCTAAGTAAATGAAGCTTCTGCAACCTCTGAAATCAAAAGTCCTTCTTCAAAATATTAAAGTTATGAAGAAAGAAGAAGAAGATCATAAAAGCTATTCAATGATTACAGTCAAGTATGAGCATTTCGTGGTTCGAACCCCAAACCGAACACCAATCCCTTAGGTTTTTCAATCAAAACTCCCACTAATCTTTTAATATCACTTCCCCACTAATCTATAAATCTTGACTCAAATCAAAACCCTCATATTGTTATTCAAACCCAACATGCATAAATCCTTATGCATGTTTCATCTTTCACTTTGGATGACTACAAAATCATCATCTAAACAATCTTTGGTAACTAGAAAAATCAAAACACCAAGGGTGTTGTGTTTGTTGCTCGTCCGAACCCAAAAGAAAAAGGGAAAGAAGGAAAACAAGTTTCCACTTATTCCTACATTGATCTAAATCATTTTTGAGTGAGGTTTAAATGGATTTCAATAATCTAAACTTGGCAATAGTTTTTGTATGTGTGTGTGTAGTCGGCCGAGAAAAGAAGAGAGCAAGAGGGAAGTGAAATGATGTTATTATGTGTTTACTTGAAAATAAAAGGGTTTGAAAAATCTTGGAAATGTAAGCAATGATGATTGCTTGCATTATGAACAATATTTCTTTGAGTGTGTGTGTAGCCATAGCCGATCGGCTATAGGAGGGCTAGAGGCTCACCATGCAAAAAAAATTATAAACATTTTATTACTCGTATTTTTTTCTTGTAAAACCTTTTTAATTAAAATGTAATCTTTGACAATTTAAGTAACGCGTACACTAAACGCGAGTTTTGGCCAAGGTCGAGGAACAAGGACAACGGGTTTCTGAAAAATATAATTTACGATTGTGAAAAATAATAACGAGACGCGTCGTATTTTCTACGATGCATAAAACGCTTAACGGTCGCGCGGTCAAACGTTGTCTCGCGAATCGACTAAAAATAAAAATTATGAAATTTTCCCCAAATCATTCGTAATAAAGTACGGAAATAATCATCTACGACTGATAAAATTTTAAATGTCGACGTTAAATCATATGAATTTATAAAATAAATATTATGACGTCGAATACACGATCGTCATACGCATCGTAAAACTCGGGTTGTTACAGACCTATTTCTACATTTCATGAGAGATCAAATGATTAACAATGATTCAAGTATTCAAACATCAAGTTTAATATTATCATAACCATATTCATTAGTTATTCAACATGTTCATATTATGACTCTCATTAAACCCAAACAAACATAAGAGAACTACTCCATATTGATTGAAATAAAACTCATAACAAGCATGTTAATTCCATAAATCATATTATTGTAGAAAGAAACAAGGATTATACCAATTTCACAAGCTAAAATGGATGATTCTCCAAGAACTTTAACAACTTAAACCTGAAAACTATTAACTACTCTGTCACAGCAGCTACACCTCTGAGTTTTAGCTTCCTTTTAACCTCCTTTGAATGAGTAAAACTTAGAGTTGGATGAATATTGAGTGTGATCAACCACAATTCCCAAAATCCTTCCTTACTTCCTTGATTCTTTCTCTTTAAGTGATTGTATGTGTTTTTCTTGATTTTTGTGATGATAGACTCCGAAATTCAGCTCCTATTTATAGCCTTAATGATGCTATCAGTTGGTGAAAAGAGGGGAAGTGAAAATCCATGGCTTCAGTGCTCAAAGTTAATGATTTATGTAACTGCAGCCTCAAGTGCGCCACACTTCATAAGAAGTGCGCCGTACTTGCCTTCGCATTCAATTTTCTCTCTCCCCGCTAAGAAGTCCGCCGCACTTCCTTAGAAGTGCGCCGCACTTGGCGTTTTTTCATTTAATACTTCTTTCCTTCTCTTCTAGATCCATCTTTTAACACCCCGTTAGTGTATTTAACGGATATCTTTACCGTTTTTAGTCCTTTCCGTGATCTTTGGTCCTGAAACAACTTTTACATAAATAAGTAACTAATCATGCCATATTTAATATATTTACATAGATAATTTGCACATTTATAAAGGATAATTTATGTATATTTGGAGCGTTATCACATATTATTCAAAGTTTCTTAATTGCACGTAACTGGATAGCATATGGAGCATCATACTAGAGTCACACTTTGCGGCCTCATTTCATCAAAGAGTTCATTGCATTACTAATAGTGTTTGGTTATGTATAAAAATTTATTTCATTTATATTGTGAACTCATAAAACTATGACCTTTTGTTCAAAATTTATTGTTGTAATCAAACCAGTATTTTCAAAGACTCATATAGAGGTCGTTCGATGTAACTTGTGACTTTGTTCCATGAAAGTCATGCCCGACTATCTTTCGCTGCAAAAAGGGGGTGTGACAACTTCACACTACAATCGAAACATGATTTAAGATAGAGCTTAAAATAAACGGGTTAGGTTTGAGGCTAAACAAGTTCGAGTTAAAAATACGTCGGCATGACTAATCTATTTTATAAATAGGTTAGATTTTTATTGAGATCCTTAACCCGATTCCAACCTATCAGCCTGTTTAAAATACAATTAAAAATATTAAATATTACTATAGAAGTTATGTGTTTAGTTTCATTATTATAACAACACCCAATTATTTTGCGTCTCTATATTATGATATATCATCATTTTTTAAAATATTTTATAATTATATATATTTATGTCTAAGTATTTATAGTGTTGTTTAAAAGTTTCTAACAGACACCTTATTATATTCAATACGTCTTATTAAATTCATATTCAAATTATAAAGTGAGTTTGTTTGAATTTAAGACAAGATTAACTAAACATATGAGTTTGGTTTGAGATATTTGAACCCGTTAACTCAAACTCGCCAACCTGAACACGACCTAAATTATTAGATGACAAATAAGTATTGGCGGGCTCAAACCAATTGTGTAACAAGCCGATACCCATTTGGATTTACCTTTGATGCCTCATGTAGTATCCGAGCAGGTTGATCTCTGACTTAGTCGATCTGAGTCGACGTCTCTAGCCACCTCGTTTAACCCTAGATGTCGTCGTTTATCCATTCTCTAAAAAAATAAAAAAAAATCAGGAAAAACAAAAATTCAGATTAAACACTCCTAATCACTGTTTCGACCATAACTCTCGAAACATAAGGAGTTAACTGACGTCGTCAGTTCCATTTACTTCGCATTGAAATTCCTAAGAAAAGCATATCGGAATCGTCGCCATAGCCTTTGCGCGAGCTGTCACACGCCATAATAAGCCGCCACATTCGAGAAAAAACATGGTTGATTGTTTTGTTTATAACTTTCAAACCTCTTAAGGGGCGTTTAGTTCGTTGGAATTCGTGTAATTGTAATCTGAATTACATTCCAATCGTGTTTGGTTGGCAGGGTGGAAGGAATTAT